>OZ010601.1:95793222-95813399 GCA_963932145.1 Acanthosepion lycidas | reverse complement strand
CTATGTGAGAAAACGACATTATTTTTTGCACCCACCTAATATTAACCCCCATATAATCGTACATCGGTATTATTCATATATTAGAAAAATCTAGAACATTTCCCGGGGTGCAAATCACCCACATAAGTTTAAAAAATGAATTGAGTACGTATGTAAAAATGGAGGAAAGAAAAGAATCGTATTCATTTAAACTATATTTCTTTTTTTAAAGCATTTCACCCCAAGCAAGGCGGGAAGCCACTAGTACGCAAGGGGTTACAGAGGATTTGGAGCGAGAGCAGATAGGAGTGATAAAGGAAAAGATGAAAAGAAGGATAGTGGATAGATCAAGGCAACTGGAGATGTCGATTGACATTACATTTGAATAGTTGGAGATTATAGCTCTCAGGGAAACAGGAAAATGGAAAGGATTTCCACAGACGAGAGGTGCGAGATATGAAGCTATTGGAGTAGAAGAGACGGCTACATTTAATAGTTTCGACAGTGAAAGGGTGATAGCGGGATGCCAGCCTAGTAGAACGCTTGAATTCATGAAGTCTGGGAACCAGCGAAAGCAGCTCATTGGAGCAGTTACCATGAGAGTTTTTTGTAAAAAAGACAGAGTGAGGCGACGGCACGTCTGTGAAAGAACGACTGTAGACGAGATGCCAGATTAGGGCCAATTACATTGCATATCCGTCTCTGGATTTTATCAAAAACCCCGAAGCAAACAGAAGGAGCTCCAGACCATATATGGCAGCAATACTCCATGCGAGGGCGAATGGTTGATTTGTAGATTTGAAGGATCGATTCCAGGGAGAAAAATTTCCTGGCGCGGCACAGGGAGCCAACTATCCTTACGGTGGACGAAGCAATTGAACCAATGTATTTGTTCCATCTCAGGTCATCAGTCACTGTGAGACCGAGCAGCCGCAAAGAGGTGCTCTCGAGAAGTTGAGCGTCAGACATTCAAATGGGTGGGGGGCAGGGAAGGACTTCTGTGGTGATTAATAGAGAGCAAATTTGTTTTGAGGCGTTTTGCCCCAGTTCATAACCGATTGGATGTCCTTTTCGAGACGAACGGCCAGTTTAGTTTTGTCAGCGACACTAGATTTCAAGGCAATGCTAACAGAACTATAAGTTCTAACCAGATTTGTTATTGGCTGACACAATCTTGACAGCATCATATACGCGGAGGAAAACTAAACAAGATAGAAAAGGAAAGTGCCGTATTGAAGTTAATACAAAATCTTCTTCTTCTTCTCTATGTCTTGTCCCTTCATGGCTCTACACAATTTCCCTTTCTTTGTAAATATTAATAAATTTTGTTTTTTACTTTCTCCCCTAATCCCTGTCCGGCCAATCATTCCCACAAGCACGTTAGGTAAGTCATACACTGTTTTCCTATGTTCCTCTTTCCTTCGATATGTCCTGTTTGTGTCAAATTTTCTAAGCCTTCTTTCCTCAATATGTACTCTAGAAATTCTGTCTCTTCCTGATGTTATGAATAAGTGTACTTTTTGTTTTCATTTTCTTTAAAAATTCGTCGTAGTGACCATGCGACTTTTTGGATCCCTGTGTAAGGGTTGGATGTACGCTGTGGGCCAGTACATTTCCGCATCCCAGTTCACCTGAGCAAAGCAGGATCAGCCGCTTCGCTACAAAGGGACGATACTTCCAATAATGGCATTCAAAATTTCCAGGAACCGGTTCTTTAGGAACTTATTCTGCTTATTTTCTTTTCAATCTAGGAATGGATACATATCACTTTATAATATCAAAAAGAATTAAACCATTTTGATAATTAAATAGAAAATATTTATTTCTTATGATATTTCCAGATTGAAATCATGTTTTCTTAATATTTCTATTCGGAAGCATGATACTTTTTGACTAGTATCAGCTGTGTTACGGTTTCTTAGACATATTTAAACTAAATTGCTTCAGTCCCAAAGATCCAATGGAAGACCTATCAAATTTATGACTAGAAGATTTGACACATTTTTAACTTCATGACGATTTCTTTTGTCGGAATAAATTATGTTCATCACAGAAAACCCTCTTTCAGCTTCCGCAGAGCTTACAGCAATCGTATTAGCAATTTAGTTATTACATATCGGCTATTAATATATAAGATTATTTTCGGATAATTTAACAACTGGTTCGCTAAGCTTTTGTAATTTTAAGAATCAATTCGCGCGAACCGGTAGGATGTCACTACTAGATACACCCTATACACCCCTTGCAGTACAATCTAAAAATATTTAACTAACCTGGAAAAGGTTGATTAGCCGTAAGAAAGACAAAAAACAAATAAAACTATTGTTCTCTTCGAAAATTTCTGTTATGGTGAAACACATCTATTCTATAGTTAATAGACTCTCCCACCTAATATAAGTAGGAGTAGTAATAGAAACGACAATCAGTAGATGTCGGACGACCGACTGAACGGTTGAACTCTCTGCCTTCGGGCTGGGAGGAACCCGAACGAGGCTATGCCGAAATGCAGAGTCTCGTTCGGGGAGGTAAACCAACCCTGAACCCGTTTATACGGGTTCAAAGGGTATATTTTTGGCCGAGCCCACGGGCTCAGAGATCCCACGTTAAACCGGCCGTGTGCCACATGATACCCTCGTGGGGGTGACTAAATACTAGTCGATGTCGGACGACCGGCTGATCGGTTGAACTCTCTGCCTTCGGGCGGGGAGGAACCCAAACGAGGCTATGCCGAAGGGCAGAGTCTCCTTCGGGGAGGTAAACCGACCCTGAACCCGTTTATACGGGTTCAATGGGTATATTTTTGGCCGAGCCCACGGGCTCGGAGATCCCACATTAAACCAGCCTTGTGCCACATGATACCCTCGTGGGGGAGTGACTAAATACTAGTTGATGTCGGACGACCGGCTGAACGGTTGACCTCTCTGACTTCGGGCGGGGAGGAACCCGAAAGAGGCTACGCCGAAGGGGGGATTCTCTTTCGGGGAGGTAAACCGGCCCTGTACTCGTTTATACGGGTTAAATGGGCATATTTTTGGCCGAGCCCACGGGCTCGGAGATCCCACGTTAAACCGGCCTTGTGCCACATGAAACCCTTGTGGGGGGTGACTAAATACTATTCGATGTCGGACGACAGTTAGTCGAATACGAAAGTAGTCAGCGACCACAACAAGATTACTCTGCGTAATACCTATTATATCAAGTTCCAAACGTTTTGTACGTCGAACCTATTTTAGGACCGATTTAGTACAAATACAAGCCTCCACTGTGAAATAACTCCACAACAATTGCATAATTATAACATGATATTCATCATTTTTTAACATTTTATCAGATGTTTTATGTTAAAGTTAAAGAAGAAAAAACAAGAAAAAATTCATTTTATTCCTTGAGTAAAATTTAGTTTTGATCTCATTGTTCTTGCGCAGATCGCTAATCAGAGAATGTTTTCCAAGGTGTCATTTGCATTCTGCTCACATGTTAATCTTTCATGAAGGTCGAACTTGTCTGCCTTTATTTTACGCTGTTTGACTTGTCATCATCGTTTTAACGCCCTTAAGTCAAAAAGAAGGATTTAAATACGGATCAAGATGAAGGATTTGCCCTCACCCTCACTCCTTACCCTCACCCTCACTCCTTACTGTCACCTTATATCTCTCACTATGTCTCCATTTTTCTCTTTGTCTTTTTGTTTCATTCTTTTTCTCACTCCCTCATTTCCCTCTCTTACTACTTTCTTTTTCCCTCTTTCTCTTTTCTGTATGTTTTCTACTTCCTTTTCTTCACATCGTTCTTGTTCTTTCCACTCTCTCTATCTACCTTTCTCTTCCTTTCTTTTATCTCGAGAGTGATTTCTTTCTAATCCTATGTAATTCTTCTTCGTTTTACATTTTTGTTGTACAATGGAATCAAGTGGGAAGAAGAAAACGACATTGAAAATTTCCTTCTTTCTTTTATTGGTATGACACTTTTTCTCTTTCATTTTTCTTTCCTTCCTTTTCTTCTTATTAAGGACTCTTTGCGTATTTTTTTTCTTTCTTCATTTCTATTCGAGCTAACCTTTTCATTTTCTCTTTCGTTCTTACTTTCTTGTTTCTCTTAATTTCAATATTAGGTTGGTGCAAAAATAATGTCGTTTTCTCACATATGTTACTATGTGAGAAAAATTATTTTTGCACCAACCTAATATCTCTTTGATTCTCCTTTTTTTATTCAATTTTTAATTATTTTAAATTAAAATACCTCGGGTGATTTAAATCACACTTTTTTAAAAAAAATTCTCGACGAATTTAAAAAAAAAAATTCTTCCTATTTTAACTTAATACTTAAAGATTATTTTTCATGGATACCCATATTTGAGTAGACGCTCTGTTTTTATTTATTATTAAACAGTGTATTTATTTATTTCCATCGACCGGCCTGAATATCCTAGGAATCTTATTAGAAAAAAATACGCTGTCCAGCAGAATTCGAACATGCATTCCTCTAGGGAAAACGTGTCATTAGATCTAACATGCTTTGACCTCTCGGCCACGAAGAGCCGCCTGGCCAAGCAATGATTTCTCGAATATTCAGGCCGGTAGGTGGAAATAAATAAATAATTTCCCCCTTTGTTGAATGTTACTTTTGCACGTTTATCTCATCCGTTCATACCGATATCATCACTGAAGCATTTTACACTATTGAGAAGACATTTCAATTCATTGTTGTCTTTAGCAAAGTCTTTGAGATCATCCATGTAGAATAAGTGATTAAATACTTTCTTGGAGGAACTTGCATGGTTAATTGGCGGCAAGGTCGAAGACGAAGACCCAGATTAAGCGCAACCAACCCAAAAGATCCCAATGATGGAACAAGCGGATAATGATTACAGCAGATCTCAATAGTTAAAGTAGCGGATGAAGAGGGCTACGCATGACGGACATGCTACAGAAGGCGCCACACGAAATTATAACAGAGTTAACGGCAGACAGTTGCAGTTTTTTAACTGGATTTTGCATGTCTCGTTCCATATGTGGTGCTGAGGAAGGTCATATTTGGGTCACTTCCTGGCAAGTTGAGGCCCACCTTAAACAAATACACACCATCGGCACCTTTCCTCGACTCTTGATTTTCATCCACCTTCATCTAATTTAATCTTTTCCTTTCAGGAAATGTTGCATTTAGACATTTTGAGAAATTTTATAAAAATGTTTCAGAATTTCTCACACACAACTTCAGAAGCCAATACTTAAATCAAAATAAAAATCTGGAATTAAATAACTAGGTAAATATGCATGGAATATTGACGCTATACAGTCTTCTACCTACTTCAATAAAGTGTATCAATTTATGACTACTTTGCGTATTTAACAATCAAATAGAAAGAGATGGTTATCCTCAGCTAAAACATTTTTTTTATCATCAGATTTCTTTATTTTATGCGCCCTGTCCCTTCAGCACGAAGGCAATCATGGCTCTCCACAATTTCCTGTTCTTTTTAACTAGTAGTAAATTGTGTCTTTTCACTATCTTTACAGAATCGCCTTGGGTAGGATTTACGCGCCATTTTCTTCTATCCCCCGTCACCTCAATGTGTCCTGTCAAATTTTCTAAGCCTTGGAAGTTCAACTGTCTCTTTCTGATGTTAAGTATAACTGTCTTTTTTTATTCCCATTTTCTTTGTTATTGCTCCAATGTATTCTCATTATCCTTCTGTAGAACCATATTTCTATTGCCTCGAGTTTTTTCTTGTGATGAGATTGTCCAACATTCATTGTCATATAGGAGGACCGATGTAACATAACAGGTAAGTATTATTTTTTGTTGCTAACGAAATTTTCCCGTTTCTTAATATCTTGCTTAGCTTTTGGAAGGTATCTTTCGCTATACGAACGTATCTTCGGATCTCAGTGTTACACTTTCCGTCCCCTGTTAAAACATTTCCTAAATATTTTCCATTTTTTACTTGCTTGAGCCCTGCCCTTGAGATAAAAATCCGAGGCCTATGCTCCACTACTTGGCTATGCATGCAAAACAGGTTGTATAAAAATACCACTCGGAATTCGGCCAACGAAAAGCGGTTAACACCTGATAAGTCCTTTTGATTTACTACCTAATATTAATCGACCATTCAAAGAACAGAGAATAAATAAATGATTTCTTTTGAAAGGGAATTCGGTCATCTAATTTTTTTATCCACCCTTTCAACAAGAAAAAGAAAAGAGAAACAAAATAAAAAAAATACATGAAAAATCTCCGAGTACAAAATGGCGGCTTAGACAAAAATAAAGATTGGCATAAAATAGCCCAGCCAGATGAAGTCGTATTTTCTGGTTATCTTCACCGGAAGTTCGAACTAGCCTCATGGGACTTTTTTTCTTCTTCATTCTTTTCACATAGAATCTCTGGGTGTCGTTCATCTTCGGGCTGTAAAGCAAAGAATAAAAATCATTAACAATTTTATCTGAGCATCGAGATTTCGATTTAAGCTCTTTTTTCACCATGGAGAAAAATTCCCGTGTCACATCAATGTCATTCTTGATATGTAAAACCTTAGCCATTATCTTCCTTATCCATCGGCATATGTTCTCATCTTTCCAGCTCACACGAGACAAGGTGTCATGTGTCATATTGAGGAAATCCCTGATACGTAAATCCTTGAATATCTTTAACTTAACTTCCTAGTCCCCCTAACTGTTGATATGTTCTCTTTCGTTTTCCAGGTTTGAAAGGGATCCTGCGTCTTCTCTGTATAATCTCTGGGCTGTAAAACGTCGCAACATGGGATTTATTTCTATTAAATCATTTTTTTTTGTTTTCTATGCATATTTAGTTATTATGCATCTGTGAAAAGTGTGTTTATTCATTAGTTGGAAATACAATAAATTAAAAATTTCTCTGTACGAATATTTGTTCCCCCCAGTATATATATATATATATATATATATATATATATATATATATATATATATATATATATATATATGTATCACATATTTGGTACAGTTCAATTTATGTTACAATGAATCATTCATACAAAAAATAAATTAGTAAAGTTATTGATATAAAATGGCGAAATCCCTTCGCTAAGAAAATTTAAAAAAAGCATTAACCTACGAATCACTCGATGAATGTTATGATCCTTGTTTTTTATATTATAATTAAAATTATACAGCTTATAATTTAAAAAAAAACAAGAATCATAACTTACATTGTGTGATTGGTAGGTTAATGCATTTTTAAAATATTTTTAGCGAAGGCATTTCGCCATTTTATATCATTAATTTTACTAATTTACTTTTTGTATGAATAATTCATTGTAACAAACAAACACACACACACATACATATATATATATATATATATATATTATAATAAAAAGAAGGAACAGTAAGATAGATAATCCGGTGTTCTTATTGATATTTTTTATTTTTACAAAACAGTGCTCAATGTAAATTTACAAAGCATAAATATTATAAATTAACTGATTTAAAATATTCAATTATTCGCTACACAGGAATTACAATTACTTTTAGCTTCGGTTTTTGAAACATCGAAGAAACCATATTTTAAATCAGTTAATTTATAATATCTATCTATCTATCTATCTATCTATCTATCTATCTATCTATATATATATATATATATATATATATATATATATATAACTTAAAAAATTTAGGAGATCAGCTGATCACGCTGCCTTGATTTCAACCTTTCGGTATCTTCAGGCGATCCGAGTTAAACAATTTCCTAAGGTTTTATTATTTAAAAATAAATAAACGCACAATGCGAAACGTAATAGAAGGGGAGTCAAAAAGCAAGGGTATTGAAATTGTATCGGAGGGTGGGGGTGTTATATTAAACGTATATACTTTCATCCTGGTTCATATGAACTGAAAAGAAACTTTTTTGTGTGTATGCATCATGTCATTATTTCTTATCTTTCATTAATATACGTTCGGAGTGCGATGGATAAATTGTCGTCTAAATGATGCAAAATGAAACTAACATTTTCATCTGATTTTAACGGATATATTTACCAAAATTGAGTAAATTTATTCAATAAAATCACCATTGTCTTCAACCGTGGCTTCCAGACGACTTCTGAATCTGCAATTCTTCTGGACAGTCTCCTTGTTTAAGTTGGTGAATGCCGCCAAAATCCTTGCCCCCAGTTCATCTTTGGCGTTACAAGGAGTTTTGTTGGACTTTCGCTCAACTGCTCCCTACACATAATAATTAAGTGGTTGCAGTCTGGGGAGTTCGGTGGCCAGATGTAAGGAGGGATGTGGTTAAAATCTTTATTTTCCTTGCGTCAACGGGTAATAAATTAGTATGGTGATTTTCTAAGTGTTGCTTAGATGTGGCACAAGGCCGAAGGTATGGCGCACTTAGTCGTAATTGATCTAGCGAGACAAGCTTGCTAACCATTACACCACGGAAATCTTAGCGTCTTTTTACGGTGAAAAACATTGATTGGAAATTCTTGCAAATTGTCGGATTTTAATGAAACTTTCAGAACTTATTTTTGAATGAATTCAGTTATTTTAGAAACGGTTGCTTTTTTGAAAACCTGAGTAAAAATATTTCTTTTTACATCTGTTAACCCAACTTAATTAATTTTATGGAATTTTGAGAAAATTATTTTTATAAAAATAAGAGCTTAGAGAATTTAAATCATTATTTTTTGTCTAAACAGGACAACAGTTACAGAAAATCTGCACTGAATCTTAAAATAAAAAAAAAAATGCAGTAAAAAATAAGACATTATTTAATTAGAAATCTTTTAATTCCCTTTATAAATAAAATATATTATGGCCACTATTCTCTTAATATTTTTTTTCTATGAATAATAAATTTTTACAAGAATTGGTTTTATTTTTTTTTAAAAGGCTATAAAACCAGTCTGTCCTGCTATTTATCCATAGCTGTTGGGGGTGAAGAAGAGATGGACATGCCTTTCCCAAGGGTATTAGCACGTAACTAAATGTAATGAACTCGAGAGGAATTCGAAACCGGCTCTCCGATTCCTCAATCCAAGCCGCAATCTATTACTCGACTGTGTCTTTAAATTCGGTTTGAGATACAGCAAAGTTTTTTGCTTATTAGAAATATTAAATTTAATCTATTAGCTTGGAATAAAAACTAAAATAAAAGCTTCAAGAAAGATCTTTCATTTTTAAAATATATTTTAAAACTTACCATTAACTCTGGTTTTGAAGGTACCTACTCTTATTGCAATATATATTCATAATTGTCCTATTTTATTATTAGTCCTTATTCTTACATTATTTACATTATTTGGACTATTGTCCTCATCTTTGACGTCATATTTATTACAAGGTGGATAAAGGCGTTGGTTAGATCCAGTGACAGGACCCAAACAGTGTGAGTTCAATACCCGGTTAAGGCAGTGGAGAACTCGGAGAGGGGAATTAACAGGAGATAACTGATAACTGACATCCATTAAACATGGCACGTTAAACGAGAACAATCTACACCAGTAAGCAAAATAAAGGGTTCAGTTCGACATACCAACCACCTGAAGAAGGCCGGAGCGTACAACGACTGAAACGTTGTAATAAATATGGTGACAAAGATGAGGACAATAGTCCGAATAATGTAAATAGTGTACATAATACCTCATCTCAGAAATATAGGCAGATACTGAAAAGCCGAAACGTTGTGATAAATATGGAGACAAAGATGAGGACAATAGTCCGAATAATGTAAATAATGTACAAAATATCTCATCTCAGAAATATAGACACATTCTTATTCTTAGTCTCTAATAATATCTACGATAACAACGATTCTTTTATCCTTCGCATAACTTTTGTTACAGTCTATTGTTATAATTGATCTATTTTATATATTGTTAAAATTGTTCTTTTTTATTATTAGCTATTATTGTTAATCTCTTCTTGTTCTTAATTTATAAATTAAACTTTGACATTATGTATGTGTATATATATATATATATATATATATATATATATATATATATATATATATAGAGAGAGAGAGAGAGAGAGAGAAAACCATAGTACATATAAGTCTTAGTCCAATACGTAGTTTCAGGCAAATTTTACCGTTTTGAAACATATCAACCGCGGATAATGGAGAAATGCTTTATATAATTTCGACATATATAAACATAGATACAAAATAAAATTGAATGATTGAATTTGCTAGATATGGAAATATTGAGAATGATATAAAACTATTTATATACGAAGAGACAGATTGAATTAAGCAGAGAAAGATAGAGTATGACATGAATAGACCACGACAGATATGAACTGACTGAGATGGATGTGTATGAACAGATGTGCATGAACAGATGTGTATGAACAGATGAAGATCAATTTTTTTTTGTTCGATCGAGTGAAACCGATATTCAAAAGAATGAACTGATGCGTATTGAATTAGACTGTGTCATCTCGAAGCCTTTTGATCTTTCAATCATCCTTCGAATTCAAGTGAATAAAGACAATCCATCGCTGTTTTTTCAAAAAGACATATTCCATACGAGGAAGGTCATTTTTGTCTTCGTACCAAAATAAACAGAAGTTGAATAGAAAGAAAGAAAATACGTGAGACTACATTAGAACAAAGTCCGTTAGATCAAATAACGTTCATATGATGGTTATGCCAGTTCGTCTTGAGGGGACATTCAAACCAAATTTATCTTTGATTTCATCCGCCAGTGCACATAGAATCGGTCGCTATTTCTCAGGAATTAATGCAAGCTTTACTGACTGTATAATTATTTCATTGTCAATTTTATATTAGCGGGAATACTATGTACCGGTGGTGTAATGGATAATGACTCGGAATTATTAATAGGAGAGTCGAGTTCCAATTCCCATTGGATTCGTTATATTCACTCACACGCATATACTCTTGGGAAAAGTTATGAACCCACTTCTTCTCCTCCAGATATGGGTTAATTAGTAAGACTTGTATCACTAAACCATTATTATACATTCACAATAAAAAAAATTCTTACAATCAAGAAATATTTGCTGGCTTTAGATAATCTACAAAAGTTTGATAAACCGTAAAAAATGAATGACTAAATCAATTGTCTGGAGTGGAAGAAACAACCATTTGCACTTGATTGTTGCTTTGTCAAATATCCACTGAAATTTAAAAAAAAAGATACATACGACATTCTTTTATCGTATTTGTGGACTCCAAATTTGTGAACTCCAAATTTGTGGACTTCAAATTTGTGGATTCCAAATTTGTGGATTTCAAATTTGTGGACTCTAAATTTGTGGATTTCAAAATTGTGGACTCTAAAATTGTGAACTCTAAATTCGGGGTCGTCAAATTTGTGGACTCCAAATTTGTGGACTCCAAATTAGTGTACTTCAAATTTGTGGAATTCAAATTTGTGGACTACAAATTTGTGGAATTCAAATTTGTGGACTCCAAATTTGTGGACTTCTAATTTGTGGAATTCAAATTTGTGGACTCCAAATTTGTGGATTACAAATTTGCAGACTCCAACTTAGTTTACTTCAAATTTGTGGATTCCAAATTTGTGGAATTCAAATTTGTGGAATTCAAATTTGTGGAATTCAAATTTGTGGAATTCAAATTTGTGAACTCCAAATTAGTGTCCTTCAAATTTGTGGATTCCAAATTTGTGGAATTCAAATTTGTGGAATTCAAATTTGTGGAATTCAAATTTGTTGAATTCAAATTTGTGAACTCCAAATTAGTGTCCTTCAAATTTGTGGATTCCAAATTTGTGGAATTCAAATTTGTGGAATTCAAATTTGTGGACTCCAAATTTGTGGAATTGAAATTTGTGGACTCCAAATTAGTGTACTTCAAATTTGTGGAATTTAAATTTGTGGAATTCAAATTTGTGGGATTCAAATTTGTGGAATTCAAATTTGTGGAATTCAAATTTGTGAACTCCAAATTATTGTACTTCAAATTTGTGGATTCCAAATTTGTGGAATTCAAATTTGTGGAATTCAAATTTGTGGACTCTAAATTTGTGGAATTCAAATTTGTGGACTCCAAATTAGTGTACTTCAAATTTGTGGATTCCAAATTTGTGGAATTCAAATTTGTGGAATTCAAATTTGTGGAATTCAAATTTGTGGACTCCAAATTTGTGGAATTCAAATTTGTGGAATTCAAATTTGTGGAATTCAAATTTGTGGAATTCAAATTTGTGGACTTCAAATTTGTGGACTCCAAATTTGTGGACTTCAAATTTGTGGACTTCAAATTTGTGGAATTCAAATTTGTGGACTTCAAATTTGTGGACTCCAAATTTGTGGACTTCAAATTTGTGGAGAGCCGAATTCCAATTACCGCTGTGTTCATTATATTCACTTGTGTGCAAATGCCCTTAAGAAAGGGTATCAATCTGCCTCTTCCCCGCCAGCTATGTGTTAATTAGTAAAACTTATATCAATAAAGGATTTTCGCAAAAAGTAAATTCTTAGAATCTAAAAATATTTTCTTGCTTTAAGTAAACTTTAAATTTCTTTTCTAAAAATACTTTCATGGTAATTATTCTGATGAACTCTTTGCTATGGTACCTGGACTTTTTGAATTTAAACGTAGTACTAGACGTCAATTTACAGTTAAGCAAGCTAAATGTAGCCGTAAGTTCTATAGTAACATTTTCTTCTCTCGTACTTCCCGCTTGTGGAACTCCGTTCTGGCTCCATACTTTCCAGCCAACTTTAATCTACAAAAATTGAAATACAATGACAATCGCTATCTACTGTCGTCGTGATTATCCTTTCCTCTTCCCGCTCATTATTGTTCCTGTTCCTAATACTTCCACACCTTGTAACCCTTTGTGTCTTAGTGGCTTTACTGCCTTGTTTGGGGTGATAGCGATTTAAAGAAAAGAATCAATAAATCAATCAATTATATTAGCTTATTCCAAAAGCACTTCTTTTTTTTTTTACAGTTCTGTGAAAATAAAATGAGCACATCCCCTCTCGCTTGTAACCATCCATCACAATAAAATAACAGTTTGTCAGCACTAAAGCAGAATGAGTCAAATAAAGCTTCTACTTGGAGTTGTTACTGCATTACAAGATGTTTGATCCCACACTTATTCATGGAAACATCTGAAAATATTGCTTGAGTTATTACCACAGCGGCGACAGGCTGCGACCATTTCTATTAAGTGACGTATTTCCCCCCGACAGAGAGAATTCATGTACATGGCATACTTATCAGAGGACGAAATACATCCGTAAAGTTTTCCTTTTGTCCTTATTCATATTGTCTTTTACAGATATATTTTATTGACAAAAGAAATTTTACACACACACACACACACACACACACACACACACACACATATATATATATATATATATATATATATATATATATATACGTGCGCAAGTATGCAGAAAAATAGGAAGGAACACGTCAGGTAAATAATCCAGAGTTCCTTAGTATTTTTGTTTTTATTTTAAGAAGATAGTGCTCCATACAGAAGTAGAGCTTATATTATAATATATTTTTTTAAAAATATGATTCCTTCGCGACATAAGAGTTCTCATGTTTCAAAAACGAGAGTCGAAACCATCAATATAATTATTAAAATTAAGTTGAATCAAGGTGTTATGTCCCGTTTCATCCTCAAGCGAAAATTTAGGAATAAGCTATCTTGTGGTTTGTGCGTGTTTATAAGTATACTCCATTGCAACATTAATTACTATGGAAACGGCTGGGCCGGCTGTCTTGGTTAGGTGGTCAGACAGTTAATTCTTATCTACAAATTAGTCACCTTCGGAAAGGTTATGCAAAGGTAGAGTAGGGTATCTATTTTAAAGCTAATGGTGGCGGTCACCGTCTAGTTAGTTTACGGCGAAGGATATTTCATGACGCGACGTCAAGTTGTTAAGTGTCGAGAGGATTTTGCTTTATTATTATCTATCTGTTAATCTCTTTATTTATTTGTATATTCAAATGGCTGTTCCGTATACAAACGTATTGCACTGAACTACAATTTGTTTTTTGACGACTTCACAAAGGGTTTTTTCTATTTAATGATTTTGGCTAAACTTTTAAGACTTTTATTAAACTACCTCCTATTGCCTCCTGTCGTAACTGTTCAGGTTTCGTTTCTTACTAGTGTATGCGCACTGCTGATGAGTCCCCAATATGGAACAAAACTGCCGTCCAGTGCTTTCTGTTGAGTTTTCTTTTAGACTCGATGAATTAATTAATTATCATATATACAGGGTGTCCATAAAGTTCGTGTTCACTGTAAAAAATTTATAACTTTATTTATATTTGCGATAGAAATAATTTGAAAAAAGGATTAGAAAAAAGTAAATCTATATTTAAGGTTTTATTGAAATTTTATTTAAATTTCCAAATGTCCTCCATCATTAGCAATACAAAGGGTAATATGATTTTGCAGTTCACGGAAAACATTTGCCAACTGATTTACAGTAATGCCTGAAATCACATTAGTTATTTTAGCTATCCTTAAAACTAGGTACATTAAACTTTATAACAATTTTTACAGATTATTTCTATCGCAAATACAAATAAAGTTATAATTTTTTAAAGTGCACACGAACTTTATGGACAGCGTGTATATATATATATATATATATATATATATATATATATATATATATATATATATATATTCTTATTACTTAAGCGTTATTTTTAGTGGATACCCATATTTGAGTAGACGCTCCGTTTATTTATTAAACATTATATTTATTTATTTTCATCTACTGACACTGTTCGGACTTGCTTGATCGGCGACGCACTCCACAGTCGGGTCGGCCTGAAGCACATTGAATCTAACGACATTATCTCCAGTAAAGGAGGACCCACGTTCGAATGCTGATGGACAGTGCATATTTTTCTCTAATAAGATTTCGCAAATATTCAGGCCGTCGATGAAAATAAATAAATAAATAACAGAGCGTATATATTTTTAATGTTTTTTTTTAAACTTTTTTAAGATTTTAATAAATAACCGGACGTTTACTCAAATATGGTTATCCACTAAAATAATTTTTAAATGATAAAATCTATCGGATTAATAAATAAAAAACATTACTTCTTTAAATTTTTTTTTAAAGAAGTAATGTTTTTATAACAGCAAATATGAACTTTCAAGAATCTGGGAAGGATTTGCGTTTATAAGGCACTATTCGGCCTTGCACAGCAACAGGTTTGTGCATAAGTTTTCTTTAATTTTATAAGATTTGTCGAATATTCTGACAGGTAGATGATAATAAATAATGTTAACAAAAAGAAATATTTTAGTACACGGAGAGTCTATTCAAATATGTCCTTCCCCTCTCTCTCTCTCTCTCTCTCTCTCTCTCTCTCTATATATATATATATATATATATATATATATATATATATATCGATCTCTGTATGTATGTATATACATAGCTATTTATCAGTCTGATTCTGTTCATACCTATATGAACAGAATCCTATCTATATGATAGCTATATCATATGTAGCTATCTGATTTTATTCATATCTCTATCTATCTAAATCTGTTCATATCTATCTATCTATCTATCTATCTATCTATCTATCTATCTACGTCTATTTATATTTATCTCAGATAAATAAGATTGACTGAGATTGATAAATATAAAGAAACTGCAGGAGGCAGAAGGATAGATAGATATGAAGAGAAGGTGATCAGTAAATAGATAGATAGATAGATAGATAGATAGATAAAAAGAAAGAAATTCTTAGGCAATTACTTTCTATTTATCTATCTGTCTAAGTCTATTCATATCTATCTCAGAGAAGATAGACTGAGATTGACAGATATGAAGAGACTGAAAGAGGCAGAAGTTAGAAAGATATGAAGAGAAAGTGATCAGTAGATAGATAAAAAGAAAAAAAATCTTAGCCAATTTCCTATCTATCTATCTATCTATCTATCTATCTCAGACTATTCATTATCTATCTATCTATCTATCTATCTATCTATCTATCTATCTATCTATCTATCTATCTCAGTATCTTCATAGCTGTTTATTCATAGGAAATCAGTGAAATAGATAACGAAGAGACTGAAACAGTTAAATAGACAGAGGTTAGATAGATATGAAGTTAGAGAGAGATCAACCGATTAATCGATAGATGGATACAAGCAGACTGGGAAAGAAAGCAAGAAAGAAAGAAATAAAAATCTGTTAAAATTTTTTTTCTCTTATTCCTCATCCCATCCAATCCCCTCAGAGGCAAATCAATCGTGTCCGTATTGATTACTGGATCAAGATTTTATCCCATTCCGGATTCTGGCAAATCAGCTGTTTACACTCACACGTCACAGTTAGCAGCCATATTCCACAAAAGACCTCATCCCCACCCGTTTACAATTTAATTATTTTTTATTTTGAGGCATTTTAATTCAAAGCAGTTTCTCTAGTTTAAAACTGATCTTAAATTTACTCTTTTGAAATTATAATTTTCTCTTTTTACAATTAATTTGTTCATAATGACCTTTTTTATTGTTTCGAAAAATTGCCGTCGAAAATATGCGATTTATTTCTTAGACATTAAGATTAACAGATATTTTCTGAGATATTAACAGCTGCGCTTATTATCAGTCTGAGATGAGGTATTATGTACACTATTTACATTATTCGGACTATTGTTTTCATCCTTGTCGCCATATTTATTATAATGTTTCGGCCGTTGTACGCTCCGGCCTTCTTCAGGTGGTTGGAATGTCGAACTGAACCCTTTATTTCGCTCACTGGGGTAGACTGTTCTAGTTCCACATGCCATGTGTAATGGATGTCAGTTATCAGTTCCTGCTTAATTCCCTCCCCAATTTCTCCACCGCCTTAACCAGGTATTGAACTCACACGCTTTGGGTCCTGTCACTGGATCTAAGCAACGCCTTTACCCACTGTGCCATGTGTCTCCGCTTATGTTTTTCCTAGGATCTTTCTAACATTGTAGTAGGCAAAGTTTAAATAAAAAAAGTAAAGGACATTTCTTAAATCTCCTGAAAATCATGACTTACTTAATTCCTCATTAGCATTAATACCAGCATTCTTAAGGATAAATCAATCAGCTAACTTCTTTTTTGAAACCATTTAGTTGGGAAAACAAAAGATCAAAGAACCTGTGCCAAAGCGAAGGACAATCCTAGCGCACTAACCGCAATCCTCGACCACTTAGCAATCCCATTACAAACCCAAGAAATGAGAGCTTTCAGGCCAGTTATCTTTACTCTTTCACCAGCTAGCAGAACAGAGTGGTCTACTCCGCTCTAACCACTAAAGAATTAGTCAGGGCGGCTGCCTACTACATGATGGATAACAGGCGATTGACTATAAATCAAATAGCTAATACTATTAGCATACCCCTTGAGAGTGTTGAAAATATTCTATACAATGAACTTGGCAGGACGAAGGTTTCTACTAGGTAAGTGTCCCGTCTTCCCACACCTGATCAAAAACGCACCTGGCTGGTCACATCGCGAGAAAATCTAACATTGTTTCAGTCAGATCCAGCTGGTTTCCTTGACCGTTTCTTAACTCAGGATGAGTATTTGATTCATCACTTTGAGCCAGAGTCCAAGAGACAATCTATGCAGTGAAAACACCCCTCTTCACCTGCTCCAAAGAAGGCCAATGTTGTTTCATCTGCAGGGAAGGTGATGACCTCAGATTTTGAAGATACAAAAACATTGTATTTATTGACTATTTTCAAAAGGGTCACACTATGCCAATTTACTGAGACAGTTTCAAAAGTCTGTCAAGAGCAAATTAACAGGAAAACGGACGAAAATGGTCTTGTTTCATCAGGGCATTGCTCATTGGTTTTCAATGTCAGCTGTGGCTTTGAACTGATTGTTCACTTCCTTATTGACTATCTTCAAGAGTCAAACCATCAATGTAGAATACTATGTTAACTTGCTGAGGCAGTCACGAAAAGCTATCAAGACCCAACGCCCAGGAAAACTGACGTAAGATGATTTCTTTCATCAAGACAATACTCCAGCAGACAACTCCTTGGTTTCAATGGCTGCTGTACGTGACTGTGGCTTTGAACTGGTTGATCATCTGTTCCCTAATGAAAAAAAAACACTTGTTTGTAAACGAATATTGCAGTGATGATGACGTCATATGTGCTTTGATGACTTTTTTTGACCAACAAGATGAACAGTCTTCTTAGAATAAATGTCAGTTTAACTGGAGAAAAGCAATGAACTTATTAATAAGAAGAGTTAACGTCAATGTATGCAAGATTTCACAAATCTAGCATTACTCCTTCATAGTCAGGGTTATGTACCTACTTTTGTTATGGCTTTTGGCATTATCATTTGTGAATTTCTGCGAAGTTTGTAGGCGCTGTGGTTGACATTGTAAAGGAAATAATTCGGTTATTAGAGCAGTCTGAAAGGGCTTTCAATGGATATGGTATGTATTCAGTATTTTCAGTGTAAATTTCCTCCCGATACATAATAAGAGGCGGATAAAAACCAAACAAATAATTGTTGCTTATGTTTCTCATTTATTGTGCTTAACTTAATAAAATGAGAAGAATGGGGGGGGGCAAAGGGTTGTGTTACTTTAGTTTTAGAAAAGCTACCGGTTTAGTTTGAAAATATACAACTACCTCAACCATCAAACAAAAAGGATTTAGAGTGTGACCAGACCAAAATCGAGAGAAAAATTGATAAATACGAACTGAAAATAAAAGAAAGAAAAAAAAAAAAACTTTGAATAGCCGGAGAAAAATTAATATGGACAGAGACTGATAATTAATAAACTCAAGATAGATTGTTTAATTTTTCTAATCAAGTTTTTTCCAGAAAGAAAATATTTTTAGATTTTACGAATGTTGGAGAGATAGTAATGATTTAAAGATACAAGTCTTACTAATTAACCCATAACTGGGGGAGAAGAGTAGGATTCATACATTTCTCCAAGGGTATTTACGTGTGTGAATATAACGAACTTGACTGGAATTGGAACTCGGTTTTCCGATATCCAATTCCCAGAAGTTATCCATTACACCACCCGCCCACCCAAGCTTACAGAACCTTGTATTATCAAGCGGCCGCTAGATAGATAGATAGATAGATAGATGTGAACAGACTGAGAGAGAGATATAGATAGTTAGATATGGACAGAATCAGATAGATATATATGAACATACTGAGAGAGATATAGATAGGTAGATACATATGAGAGAGATATATAGATAGACGGAGAGAAACAGATATAAATAGATATGAACAAAATCAAATAAATATATAGATATGAACAGTATTAGATAGATAGATATGAACAGATATAGATAGATAGATAGATAGGAATAAGCAGAGATAGATAGATAGATAGATAGATAGATAGATAGATAGATACTATTCAAATGTAATGTCAATCGACATCTCCAGTTGCCTTGATCTATCCACTATCGTTCTTCTCATCCTTTCCTCTATCACTCCTATCTGATCTTGCTCCAAATTTTCTGTAACCCTTTGCGTCCTAGTGGCTTCCGGCCTTGCTTGGGGTGAAACGCTTAAAAAAAAAAAAAAAAAAAAAAAAAAAAAGTAAAAAAAGATAGATAGTTATGAACAGATATAGATAGATAGATAGATAGATAACAATAAACATAGATAGATATGAACACACTGATATATATATATATATATATATATATATATAGAGAGAGAGAGAGAGAGAGAGAGAGAAAGAAAGAAAGAGAGGGAGTGACAGAGAGACAGAGATGGTTAAATATGTACAGAATCCGAAAGATATAAATACACTAGTTTAAAAGCCGCCCTATTGGGCGTTTAATTTAGCTCCTCCGGGGGTGAGGGCTTGATTGGGCTTTAATCACAATAGATTGGGAGGAGTAGGCAAAAATAAACTACAGAAGAACTTAAAATTGATCGCTGCATTTAAGTATTACATTACTATTTAAGGTAGCCTTTTAAAAATTCGATGATAATTCTTCTGCTGCCACTTAATTTAAAGACAATTTGATGTACGTAGGTCCTTACTTTCCGTACAAAAAATTATTTTTATTTCATGGGTGAATTTCGATGGATTTCGCAATTAATATCGATTATTCCAAAATTTATTTCCAAATTATGAAAATTGTTATTGTTCGAAAAAATCGTTGCAAAAAAATCGCCGAAGACAATGGCAGTAATGAAAACTTGGGAATCGAACATTTCAGGATTGCGAGGTCTG
>OZ010601.1:95508222-95788222 GCA_963932145.1 Acanthosepion lycidas | reverse complement strand
TTCAACATCTCTCGTCTTTCGTCATATTCGGAAAAAGTCGTTCTCAATACTCACTAAGTCTTTTTGCAGTAACACATTATGCAAGTAGGGTTTTATCGAGGTATTTGTACCTATTAAGGTATTTTTGTAGTTTGCATACTTTTATATTTAACACCCTAAGAATATTTTTAATTTTGTTATTTTTTAGCCTATTTTAGTATCAGTAATTTACGCTAAAAATATCAGAATTCTAGATTTTTCTAGAGCGTTCCCGTTTTCTGTAGAATATTCTCGATGCACAAATTAAAATATATAAAAAATGACTCGTTTCCGGAGTTAATCAGCCAATCCAATCAGTCAGTCAAAGTAATTTCCGCCCACCATCCTTGTCCTTTTTCAACAGCGTGATCACACCCTGGTGATCTGATTGGGAATGGGCCCCTGCCGGAACCAGTTGTGGAATACGACAGTCAAAATCGGCACGAGGATGTGTGACAGCCCTAAGTATAATTCATAGGTCAAGTCCCGGAGACTTGCCACTGCGGACCCTCTTCAATGACAAGCAAAACTTCGCCCTCTGTGATCTCACACTAAGAGCTAGCCGCTTCAGTTAGCGAAAGCCGAGGAAAGTCAGCGAAATAGCTGCGAAACTCTTCGTCGCAGAGTCCAGGCTCCTTGGTAAACCGGCTCTCAAAATGCGGCCGAAAAGCCTCGTACATGTCATCGGTGGACCTCAGAGTACGCCCCTCCGGAATGTATCGATTGAAAACTCGACGGATCGCTTCCTTACGCAATTCTGCGCCCATGTTTACAGCTTCGTTAGACATATTGTTTAACCTATACATAACTGCCTGACCCTGGTAGCACTTGAACGGTACGAAAAGTTCACGGGGCCAAGATTAACCGCAACAAGTCTTCCGCCTTCTTGCGGTTAGGTTAGACTGATAGACCCGTCCGTCTTCTTGGAGCGTGGTTCGTGCTCGGACTGCAGCTAGAGAAGAATTGGTCAAAAGTTCAGGCACCGAATGAGGTTGTATTGGATGGGTAGGACTGTGGCGTGTGACATTTACGTTTTTTCTCTTGTCCTTTACCGGTTGGCTGTACTTCCTCTTTTCAAGGACCGTAGGAAGGCGATCGAGTGCTTGTTGTCCACCCTTTTGTGGGGTAATCGCAAGCAGAAGGTCAGCAAAGAAGTCTGTGTCCAGCGTCAGTGTCAAAATGGGCGTCTGGGATTGCTACACTTGGAGAGCCATCGACACGACTCGAGGTTGTATTTCCCACGTCGTGTTTTAACAGAGGGCTTGATTTTGGAGGAGAGTGTTAGGAACGCCTTCTCTAGAATACGATCACTCCTCCCATTTCTTGGGCTAAGGGTCGTCGTAGAACCGGGAAGCTATCGAGATTCCTGAATGATGTCGAGCAGCCTTGAGGGTCGTTCCTCGATTCAGTGACCTTTTACGGCCTAGGAAGGTCTTGTATCGTGAATTAGTGATGGGGGTCGTGAAGGATCCACTCTGTGGGCGGCTCGATAGCCGAGCTGTGCTCTTTCTGGTGTTGGACGCCAACTGCGAATTACCTCAATAACCCTGGGTTTTCGCTTACCTCGCGATTAATATGGGACGTGTTATATCTCAATGACATGGCCTTCGGATTTACCCGACTGTCACCGGTGTAATGTGGTTAAGAAGAAACAGCATCACACGCCTACTACCATTTTCCCCAGGTGCGCCCTTTCTGGAACTATGTCGACGAGTTGACGGCTTGTATCGCTCCCAATATTCTCGTTCTCATCGATCTCACATACGCGTGCGATATCGTCTTGCCCCCGCATTCCTGGGTGAAACGAATGGTGTTTCTAACATTGCTAGCCGTGTCAAGAATAGTGCTATGGAAGACGTGAATGAAGGGAATCTTGTGATACGAATTCTCTTCTCATTAGTTCTGGTCGGATTCGTTCAGCATCAGCTGAAGGTAAAAATCAGAACAGATAGAAAGTGTTTGGTGTCGACAGATTTCAGCAAAAGGTGGGTGAAGGTAACGAGCTTGGTTCGATTGAAAGGGGTTATCCTTGAGTTCATTTTTAAAATTCTCTTGGTCACAATGGGGCGAGTTCCTGTAAAATCCTTCCTTGGTTGAGTTAGACTCTTTGTGTACCTAATTAATGTAAGTAATTGTCGTCCCCAGCCTGTTTCCCGACTTCTCGTTTTTGTTAGGATCCAAGTCAAGATTCCCAACCGCCCCAGTTTGTTTTGACCGCAGTTTAAATCTCGACTAGGTCAGTCTTTGATTTCTCCACATCCATATTTATTTTATCCTTCCGTTAGTGAAAACAGAATAGAGCAGCCACTCTTATTTTTGTGGGGTGGATGGGTCCTACTAACATTTTTTATTTTGTTTGATATTTTGTTATATTTTAGTTTCTTTTTGTGATCCATCCCCACCCCACAATTTCATGCCACCATTAGATTTTATATATATATATATATATATATATATATATATATATATATATATATATATATATAGTTTATGAAAAACTAGGTAATCCGTATGCGTAAACCTAAGGAGGATAAAATCCAGAGAGTTCAATGTAAATCCAGAGCAAATAATTTAAATAAAGACAGACCACTTTAAGGCTCCATCTAATAAATTATTTCAGCACAGCCCTTTTAAAGGACTGTGGATCATCAGACTTTACTTCCAAAGGTTGAAACGAAAAATGAAAAGAAATTTACACATTTTTGATGGGCCGTATTAAGCATATGAAAATTAACGAAGTCAGGAAGTGATGGGGAGAGAGAAGACATGAGTGAGTTAGATGTAATTTAATATTTCTATTCTTTCATACTTAAAATCACTTGAGGAAGTCCAGACATTGACACATTTAAACGGTTAACTTATATATATATATATATATATATATATATATATATATATTTCTATGGACATTTGTATATAAGAAATTTTTACGTCATGGTGTTTTTTGTAGGTCCCCTGTGTTTATGGGGTCTTATAGGGGTGAACGCTGAAGGATGACTTCTTGTGGAGAATGAGTTATTTGTAATGAATGAATGGGTCGTACATCAGAGCAGCCAGGTATAAGATAATTAATAATGAGCAGCCTCCACCCACTTCCCCTTTTGGCCTTGTGCCAAAATTGTTGTATTTTTGCAATAATAAATCAACACTACAATCGGTCAGTCGATTAAGTTTTGGCATTAACATAATCTTGAATTGGTATATGATTTAGTGAGTAATTTTATCATCGTACCTATCTCATAATAAGTTCCTATTTAAACCATTTTTGTGTATAAACCGAGTATAACAGGTAAATTGTCCAATTGTTAGATTAAGCTTTAAACCAGTGTATCTTAGAAATGATTAAAGTCATCCTACTTATTCTCTAAGGTTTTTTATAACGCTCTTGAGCTCTACTTTGAACAATAAGAATTATTTAGCTCTAAGTTAAAATGATGATCCCTCTTCCTGTTGTGACCTCCTGATCTAGTTTTCCTCTCTACTGTTCCCTCTTTTTTTAAACTTATTCATCATTCTCTTGATGGTTCTTGAATGGACTTTGAAGATGGAAGTCAGAGTATAAATTTAAATATTTAAATATAAAGTACCATTACTGCAGACATGAATGATCTTTTTCCTCTCACCATTGCTCAGTTGGGAAGACATAGTGGGGCTGGCACAAAACGATTTTAATCTGTACTCTTTCTAGCTGAATAACTCAAAGGATTTTTCTGTGATTCTTACGACAAATGATGTCAAGATGGCTCAACCTCTTATCTGAAAACCAGGAAAAAAGAAACACAGTTAGTTTAGTGCTTTTTTTTTAAGATATTAAACATTTTGTGGGATGGACAATTATGCTGTTACATCCAGTATTTCAGATTTTCTTAAATTTATATGAATTAAGGGCTTTAAATAGGCAGAACAGTCAAGCAATATGCTATCAAGCACTAAAAAGTTCAAATACAAAAGCAACCTTGATTATTTTGTTTTATATATATATATATATATATATATATATATATATATATATATATATGTGTGTGTGTGTGTGTGTCTGGCAATTTTGCGCTTCCACATCAACGAGCAAATATAATTGACTTCGTCAAAGAATTACCACAATGAAAGCTTCATATCCATTTATTATTTTTAGTTATTTTTTATCGTTATAATGTAATTTTACTGTTGTTTAATTTGCTTCTATTCAGGAAACTTGAAAAAAAATGTTATCGCATGATTTAATTTTTGGCCCTAATTTGAAAAATCTGGAGAAATGGCAGATAGGCTGTTGACAAGAATCAGGACGCGATAGAGCCAAACCAAGTTTGAAATTCGTCTTCAGTGAATCCCAAATTACCTAGAATCAAGCGTAAGCTGTCATTTAATAAAATAAGTCTCCTCCTGTGTAATTAACTCAATTGGCATTTAGGTCCCACCCGTTTACTGTTGAAATAGTTAAACGCAACCGGCACTTTTGCTCCAGCAGTTGCTTTTCTCGCGCTTCCCGAGAGCGAAACTCCCTTCATCTTCCTTGTTTCCCTGATAACGATAATCTTCAAAAAATTAAATGCAATGTCAATCGCCATCTTCTGTTGCCTTGATCCCCGTTCTTATTTTATCCATTCATCAATCTCCACCCCATCTACACACAGTCTTTTCCCTCATTTTCGCTCCCTGTAACCCCCCCCCCTGCGTGCTAGTGGCACTCTCTCCTTGCTTGGGGGTGAAATGCTTTAAAAAAAAACCATAACTAATAATGGCAAAGTTTTCATTGTTTTACTGTTTTTCAATTAAAAATCTTCAAAAGCCATAAACCTGCTGCAGTAAATGCGTTTTCTCACTATAATCGAACTGTTGCATTGTCGACTGAACTCCGGAGGGGATGCTTCTCCGATCACTATACTTTTACCTTTTTAAGTCTAGGGCTAACCATTATCTATCCTACATATCATCATAATATGCACCTCTTGTTCCCCATCAACAACCTCATTTAGTAACCCTCTATCTAGTGACTCTTGGGCCTTTTATTGGGTGCCTTTTTTTGCGAATGCAGACTTTTTTCGTCAGAGTGTCGCCGCACCCCAGTTGAAAAACGTTGCTTTAAAGTCTGAACTTTTAGGATGTGGCATCGTAACTGTTCATAGATTCTTTCATATTAGCATTCTCATCATGCTGTTTCGACTGGTATCTTATCTGCACATCGTCAGATATATGCGCCGTATGTAGTAATTTTCAAAGGGTTTGGATGAAAATATTTAGTTCGTCTAACAGGCAAATGTGCGAGTAGTATAATGGATGGCGGAACTCAGAGAGCTAAGTTCGAATTCCAGTCGAGTTCATTGCATTCACTTACGCGCAAATAACCTTGGGAAAGGCATCAATCCATCTCTTCCTCCACCTGTAGATTACATTTTAGGATTTGTATCTGAAAAAAAAAATCATTGTTATTTCCAAAAAGCTGTTAATGCAGTATTCCCTCGCCAAAAAGCTGAATTATTCTTAAAATCCAGAATATATTTCAGCTTTAAATAACCCACAAAAGGTTGATAAACCGTAAGAAACAACAAGGAAACAAATCACCTACAACGGTACGTTTTAGTTACATCTGGTTTCTTTTTTAAAGATTCGGACTTGCAATAGCAACTTTTCTTTCTCATGATGCATTAATTCTTTTCTGTGGATCTCGTGTTTTGCAGGGATTTAAGTCACGATGGCCGAAAATAAAACAAACCAATTATTACATCTTAAAATGTTTGACGGCGGAAACAGACTCACAAAAGTGAAAAATGCCGAAGATCATACAAGTGGTGATATAAATAACAAAGATGAGGATACTGGTTTAAAAAAAAAAATGAAAAGCAAACCAAAACAGTGCTAATGCACAGTTGGCAGAATAGTGGACAATGTAAATGGGTAAACAATCGAAGGTCTTTGTGCATCGCCAAAAATAGTTAGGATATTTTAACTTGATTGATATTGCAAACGATAAAGAAAAAACTCAGTATTTCGAAATGTTGGTTTACACTTAATCATCGGAATTAAGCAACGTTTAACCATCGTAATATCGAATGGGTGACAATTTAAAATCATTGGTCAAGTTCGTCGACATTCTTCTTATTATGTGTTGTGTCCTTTCAAAACGCGGGCTATTATGGCTCTCTTAAACATACATTCCTTTGTAGCTCACCGAAATTAAGCAACAGCAAGCCTGGTCAGTATCTAGATGGGTGACCGCTTAGGAATACCAGTTTCTGTAAGCTGGGATTATACGGCTGATGTAATAATAATAATAATAATAATAATAATAATAATAATAATAATAATAATAATAATAATAATGACTCGGGATTGTTAATCGTAGAGCCCGGATCCAATTCCCGTTATATTCACTTACGTGCAATTAGCCACGGTAAAGGCATGAATCCATCTGTTCTCCCCAGCTATGGTTAATTATTAAGATTTGTATCTTTAAACCATTATTATCTTTTAAAAAATTCTTATAATGTAAATATATTTTCTGGCTTTAAATAACCTGAAAAGGGTTGGTAAGCCGAAGAAGAATCAGTCAATCAATGAAATACTGATATGCTACACAGGCACGTCTTTTAGATTTATTTACATTCTCTGGAATATAAATGTATAAAAACAACTGTGGACACAAAATGAGAGATCAGTGTATATATTGATTACAATATAGAATTGATCCCCCAGCTTTATAACCACATTATAATATTTTGTTTGTTTATCAAATTCTGATTAGGTTAGAATCTACTTCTTCTCATCCCAGTTATGGGTTAATTAGTACGACTAAAACGACTATTATCAAAAAAGAGTTTGAGTACAATTTCTGGCTTTAATTAACCTTCAAAAGACTGAAAAATCAATCAAACTTTTGTAGCTGGAAGCAATGTTTGTAACCTCATTCATCTCCCCTCGTCCTGTTCTGCCATCCAATTGAAATCTCATCGAACGCATGTTCTGTGTAAACTTAAATTATGAAAACAAATTAAGAAAATTAATGTAAGGCTAGATTGGCTATTTAAATGTGTCATAATTCATAAGTTGATGATTGAATAAGATTCCTGGCGAGTTCCACGGCTACAAAATACTCATAGAAATTCCCCTGTTGCCGCGTTAAATATCAGAGTTTGGTGCAAAAATAATGTTCGATTTTTGAGAAGAAAGTTTTAGATTCCGAAGTGGGAATTTCAGTTTGAAAGACAAGCAAAAAGATGGTCGTCTAAAAAAAAATTTGATTCCGAAAAGATGGAAGCTGTTGTCACAGACTATCCCAACATTACCTCTAGGGATCTTGGAGAATAATTTAACGTAGACCATAAAGGTGTGCTACGCCAAAAGGATCGAAAAGGTTTCAGTAATTGGGAAATGGGTCCCACACGATCTGTCTCCAGAGAATCTGCAACAGCGTGTTGCCTTGTTGTGAATCATTGCTTTCACGACACCTTCAGGCACCGTTTTTAGGTAGGCTTGTTACAGATGAGGAGAAGTGCATCCTTTATCATAACATTAAACGCCGCCGATCGTGGATCAGTTGAGGAAGAAGATTAGTTGAACCTAGAGAAACACTTCATCCAAAGAAGATCATGTTGAGTGTCTGGTGGAATACTGAAAGAATTGACCATTACGAACTGTTAAACAACAATTACAGTTAACCTGTACTGTGATCAACTTCGTCGTTTGAAAACAGTTTTGAACCAAAAGCGACCTTCCTTAGTGAACAGAAAGAATGTCATCATCTATTACGATAATGCTCATCCTCACACAGCTCAGCTGACTAAAAAATCTTTTGGAAGAGCATGGTTAGGAAATATTGCTTCATCCACTATATTCTCTTGACCTTAGTCCTTCGGCTTATCACTTGTTTTGGGAACTACAGAATCATTTGGATGGTCTTAAGGTGACATCAAGAGAAGAGGTTGAAAATGAGTTAGATTCATATTTTATTCCAAAACCTAAGGAATTCTGAAGGCGTGGCATTTATAAGTTTGCTGACAGATGGAATGATGTTCTAAAGACAAAGGAGGTTATGTTAACGAATAAATTCTTCTTCTTCTTCTTCTTCTTCTTCTTCTTCTTCTTCTTCTTCTTCTTCTTCTTCTCTCAGAGTTTTTAATCGATTTTTCAAAATGATTTTCCTTTGAAAAACTTTTTTTATTTTATTTTTTTTTATTGTATCAGTTTTTCTTCTTTTACCTTTTCATCTTCTTTCTTTCTTCCCCACTCTTTCTCTCTCACTGCTTTTCTGCATTTTTTATTTTGTCTTCTGTTATTGGTAACAGTTTATACTCAGAATCAAGGGGAGAGAGAGAAAGGGGGGGGGAGAGATAGAGGGGAGAGAGAGAGAAATGAACATTTTTTCACATACAACGAGGAAAGAAGGCTTGGAAAGCAATTCTCACAGAACATATCGAGACTAAGTGAGATAAAAAAAAAGTACATCACCACCTAATCTGATGAACTAGTGTGAATGGATGGTAGAACAGGTGTGGGTCGTTAGGATTGGCAAACTTTGCCACAATGAATAAGAAGTTGTGGAGAGCCATGATTGCCCACTTTCTGTAGAGTCACGGTCATAGAAGAAGATTCTGTCAATCCAATCTCCTTTCCAACATTTGTCGATTCCTCATTATTTTTTTTATTTTTTTCCTTTAATTATTTTTTCTTTCTTTTCACTTTCCTCTCTCTTATTTTCTTCTTTCTCTTCACTTTCCTCTCTCTTATTTTCTTCTTTCTTTTCACTTTCCTCTCTCTTATTTTCTTCTTTCTTTTCACTTTCCTCTCTCTTATTTTCTTCTTTCTCTTCACTTACCTCTCTCTTATTTTCTTTTTTCTTTTCACTTTCCTCTCTCTTTTTTCTTTTTTCTTTTCACTTTCCTCTCTCTTATTTTCTTCTTTTTTTTCATTTTCGTTTCTCTTATTTTCTTCTTTCTCTTCACTTTCCTCTCTCTTATTTTCTTCTTTCTTTTCACTTTACTCTCTCTTATTTTTTTCTTTCTTTTCACTTTACTCTCTCTTATTTTCTTCTTTCTCTTCACTTTCCTCTCTGTTATTTTCTTCTTTCTCTTCACTTTCCTCTCTCCTATTTTCTTATTTCTTTTCACGTTCCACTCTCTTATTTTCTTCTTTCTCTTCACTTTCCTCTCTCTTATTTTCTTCTTTCTTTTCATGTTCCTCTCTATTATTTTCCACCCACTTTTTACTTTCTTTCCGTCTCTTTTCATTTAACATTCCTTTCTATTTATTCCTCAGATTCTTTCTTCGATTTTTTAAAATTGTTTTTCCTTCAAAAATCTCCGTTTTTTCTTTCCTTTTTCCACCTTTCTTCTTTGCTTCCATAATTTCTCCGTCTAATTTTAACAGATTCTTTTTCGTTTCTTTCTTTTTTTTTCTTTACGGCATTCTTGGTTTCATTCCTTCTTCATTATCCTTCTTTATCTACTAATTTTATTGAAAAAAAAAAGGTTTTTTTCTTTATACTTTATTTAGGCACTTGACGTTGCTTTTTTTTTTTTTTCTTATTTCTCCCTTCACCGCCATTTTCTTTCCATTTTCTGAATTTCTTTTCTTCCATTATTTTTCAATCTCCTTCAAATCCAAATACATCCATCCTATGCCTCGCAGAATCCCTCTCAATTTTACGTAAGGAATGAAAACCATAAGAAAAACACCACAATATATTGTTCTTGAATTCCGCCGCGGCATATATTTTTTCGTTCTAATTACGGTCGCAAATGACTTATCATCCATTTTCATTCATTCAGAATTTCAAGCATTCATTTAATTGTTAGAATATCTAACGAAATGGAAGAGAAAGATGAAACAGAGAAAAAAGAGGAGAGGAAGAATAAAGAAATATAATGCGGAAAAATAAATAAAAGTGAAAAGAGAGAGAGAAAAAATGTGTGTGAGAGAGTAAAAATAGAAAAAAAAGGTGAAAAAGTGAGTAAAAAAGAGAGAAAAAGGAAGAAAGAAAGAGAAAGAGAGAGAAAAAAGGGAGAAAGAAAATAGAGAGAGAAAAGGGAGAAAGAAAGAGGGAGAGAAAAGAGAGAACGAAAGAAAGAGAGAGAAGAGAGAGAGGGCGAAAATAGAGAGAAAAAAGAAGAAAACAAAAAGAGAAAGATAAACGAGAGAGAAAAGTCAGAGAAAAAGAAGAAAAGGAAATAAAAAAGGAGAAAAAAGAGAAAAAAGAAAGGAGAGAGAGAGAAAAGGGGGTAAAAATGAATGAGAAAGTTTTCTTATATCTATTTTAATACTTTTATCGTACCACATGATAGAAATTGTTTGAGTTTATTACGTGTACCAAGTTTTATGCCTGGAGTAAAAATACATATATTTAATTTCGTTTTTCCTTTAACATATTTAATAAGTAATTTTGCGGGTCAACAATGAAGTCAAGCGAAAAACTTAAGTTTCTAATGTCAGTGTACATCAAATAAGTTTCAGAATTAACAGTCTTTTTGTATTTTCGAAAATGTGCCTGATAAGATTAATTATATTTATATGTATGGGCATTTCTCTTAATTGTCACATAAAAACATAGACATAAAGTATTATGTTTATCGAAGCAATAGACATTTATTAATATAATTTCGATTAAAGACGAAAGGCAAGTTTTTTTTCCTTAACTCTTGTCTTTTTTATCAGCCTCCAAGACATCAGGGATGATGGCTCTCTATAACATCCCATTCTTTGTAGCTTTTAGCAATGTTTATCATTTTGCTATCCCTCCCACGCTCAGTTCTACCATCCATTTACACAAACACTCTGTCCTCTTGTCTTCAATATATCAAATTCCCCCAGACCCCACTATGTGTCCCAGATATTTCAACTGTCCATTTGGTATTAAGGATGTGTTCTTTTCATTCCCATTTTCCTTAAAACATCATTCTTATTCACACGTTCTGTCCATGGTATTCTCAGCATCCTTCAGTAGAACTATATCTCTGTTACCTCAAGTCTCCTCTGAAGCTGAGAGGAAATTGTCCAACATTTATTATTATATTGAAGGATTAATATTGTATAATAATTCAGAAAAACAAATGTCTGGATCTAATAAATTATATTCAAACGTTTCAAATTTAGAACTTTCAATCCTTCTAGTTGACTTTACCAAGGTAAGTAACGGTAATAACAGCTGTTTACATACCCGGAAGCATTCTACATTCATTGACCGAGCAGCCGGTACAACTTTTGAAGCTGATTTAAGTCTGACACCCGATGTTTTGGTATTTAATGACGATATAAATAATTACAGTACAAAATGGCTTGGAAGATGAACTATTTTGGAACTTGGTTTCGTCTGAGACCCGATATTCTGGTTCTTAATTACGACTGAACTTGGTAAAACGAGACTCTATTTGAGCGCGAAAATATTCTCGAATCTATTTTAACCCCCTTTTTTTTTGTTTAATTTACTGATGCAATTAATGCGGGAGGGAGGGCACGTCGGAGTCATAGAGAGCGGCTTTGATTGAATTCCAGTCGAATCCATTACATTCACTTATGGGTTAATACCCTTGGGAAAGGTATGAATCTTCTCCCCAGCTACGGGTAAATAGCAAAACAGACTGGGTCCTATAGCCTTGGATGGCAACTGGTCTAACGCAGAAAGAAATGGCAAGCTACTGCGGGAGAAAATCTGCCTCGTCAGTCATGTATCGAAAGATACATGATCGCCTAAGCGTGTATCACGCATGGCATATAACTGACTGACTGAATTAATGCGGGGTTATATTTTATTTACCATCACGCATGCTTGTCTCATAGTATAATACCATTATTTATTTGTCTCGTTGTAAAATACCATTATTTACAGTCGGACTAATATCCTCATCTTACTTGTTACGAGCACAAATTTTCGGACGTGGTGCCCTCCGGCCTTCTTCAAGTTTATATTGTCCAGGTTAGCATTCATTGAATTTCAAACTGTATCCATTATTTAATTTACGGAGATTGATGAGGGCAATGATATTGTCCCACAAGACAGTAGCATAGAGGATTGATATGTAGGTTAGCATAGTAATTAAGAGTTCAATCCCTGGGCCCGGTACTAAAGACTCCTCACTCAGTGGAAATAGAATGAGCAATAATTGATCAGTACTCAGAAGGGAAGAAAACGAGGTATCCGTAACCAGGTAAATCAGAATGAAAAACAACCTACCTGTGTAGATTAAATAAAAGGTTCGAATCGAAATTTTCCTGGATCGACAGACATCTGATGAAGATCAGAGGACACAACGGCCGAAACGTCGTGGTAACAATAGACAGGATATAAATAACTCATCATGCCATTAATGTAAATCCAGGTAGAAAAATTCCAGTTTGCCAACGAAACTTTAAAATATTTTCCTACCAACCCCTTGACATATAATTTAAGAGGAAGGAAGCTGCAAGAATTAACATCGACTTTTTAGTTTAAGTCTTATGTAAATATTCGCCATGTTTTTTTTTCTCGCGTGAAAGAAAGCAACTAAATTGACAATAACAGAATTTGAATAAAGTCAATATTTACATTTGTTGCGATTAAAATGATATTAAAATAAAACCTAAATAAGACATCACAAAATGAGATATTGACAGAAAGATTTACACGCGATTCAAATTACGCGACAAGAAAATAAGAGAGAGAGGGGGTGGGAAAATGGAGGAAAAAAAGAAAGAGTGAAGTAGAATGAGGAGGAAATAAGAAAAAGAGAAAAGAGAGAGATAGAGAAAAGAGTGAGAGAAAGATTGCAAAAGAGTGTGAAAAAGAGTTTTAAAAAAATAAAGAAAGAAAGAATTAGAGAGAGAAGGGAGAAAGGAAAGAGCGATAGAAAAGGGAGAAAGAAAACCGAGAGAGAGAGAGAGAGAGAGAGAGAGAGAGAGAAAGGAGAAAGAAGAGAGAGAGAAAGAAAAGAGTGGAAAAAAGGTAAGGGAGAAAACAAAAACAAGAGACAAAAACGAGAAGAAACGATAGAGAAAATGGTAAGAAGAAAAAAGAGAAGAGAAAGAAGAAATAGAAAAAAAGAGAGAAAAAGAAGAATAGAGAAAAAATAATGCAGAAAAATAAATAAAAGAGAAAAGAGAGAGAAAGAAGAGGTGTGTAAGTGTGCGAGATAGTAAAAGTAAAAAAAAGGATGAAAACATGAGTGAAAAAGAGAGAAAAGGGAGAAAGATAGATAGAAAAAAGAGAAAGAAAGAGAGAGAAAAGGGAGAAAGAAAAAGCGAGAGAGAAAATAAAGACTGAGGGAGAAAAAGAGAGAGAGAGAGAGGAAACATGAAGAAACGAGAGAGAAAAAGTGAGAGAAAAAGAAGAAAAGGAAATAAAAAGGGAGAAAAGAAAAGGGAGAAAAAGAAAGAAGAGAGAGAGAGAGAGAGAGAGAAAAGGGGTAAAAATGAATAAGAAGAGTATTTTCTCAAATCTGTTTTAATCCTTTTATGGTATCATATCAAAGAATATTCTTTTTCTTATCCGATGGGGTGAGAAAGAGATGAGCCAAGCGTATTAGACAAAGCATTTTTACTAAGTTTAGGTTAGTCAGGCACAAGGCCACGACTACGGACGTATTTAAGTTTTTTTTTTATTTACTGTTATTTTTTTTATCGTTCAAAATGATAAATGAGATGTTGATTTGATGCACCTTACTACCCCTCTTTCCCACAAGACAGAGTGAGGGAAAAGAGAGACAGAGAAAAGCAGCGCGTAAACATAACTTGATGAGATTAAGTAAATTAAGAATAGAACAGGGCCTGGGAGAAATATCAAAATCGCAAAACTTATTACGAGCTACAAGGGACAGAAAGATGTGGAGGACCATAATCACCTACGTCCTGAAAGGACACAACACATCAAACAAGAAACAACGTTACATATTTCACTGGCTAAAATCACGAATCTCTGCTTTGTGGAACCGACTCCCAAGAGGATGCTTCCCCGATCACTACCTGTTCAAGTCTAAAGTAAACCGTTATCTTCTCTACATATCCTTGCATAAACAGTGCCACTTACTGTTTAACCGTCTATCTCGAGTGGCTTTTAGGCCTTGTACAGGATGAACATCATTGGAAAAGATTAAATCACAGAACGTGATTCCATTTAGAGTTGAATAACTTACCGAATACAGCTTAAAAAAAAAAAGGCAGGACTCAGTTCAAACTTTGGCAGAAACCAAAATATGAAATGAAAGAAAAAATAGACAGAAGAAAATTTGTTTTTTTCTGTTTAGAAAAATGATGAAGATTTTTTTTCTTCCCTTTTTGTCGGAGAACATCGATTTATCATTTAGTGAGTATCAAGACAAGTCAGGTACAAGGCCTCAATAGTGAAGCCAATGTGAAGATCTAGCCGACTGAACCATCGCACGATACTAGACGTACAACGCGAGAAAGCGATTTGCATACTTTAAAACACTTTTTGCTGCTTGTTTACGTGACGATGGAGGAGGAGAAAAATCTGCGTGATAGGCAACCAATCAAAATCCCGAAGCAGTAGTCGGCTTGGTTAGACTCGAATACAATGGGAAAAGAAGAAGAAGAAGAAGTAAAGAGAGTAAGAAATAGAGAGGATCACAAACAAGAAAGTAAGTAAAAAGAGAAGTGAAAGTATAGTATACACGTAAGGACGTGCTTGTGAGTGAGAGTGTGGAGGAGGGAAAAAAGAGAGAAAGAGCCCGCTGCTAAACAACGGAACGAGAACGCGCGCTGAAAACGTGAAGTTTGAAGCATAACGTTAGCTAAAATCTCGCTTGCTTTTGCTATTTCAGAGACCGCGTTCAGCTGGCTCTCGGAGAGGTGTCCGCGTTACGAGCCCTGCTTTGAACAGGAGCTCGGCTAGCGAGATCTTGAGGAAGTAGCCAGCCAGGATTTTTTTTAAAAAAAAAAACTCTCCAATTTAAAGAAAAGTTAACAAAAAAGTAAAAAAAAACCCAAAAAACTTGAGCTAAAACTGCATAACATCGGAAACTGCTCACTATAAAAATTTCAATACTTAGAAAAAAAATTCTTTTTCTTTGGTTCGTGGTTGTTATTTTATATACACGTGTGTGTTTTTCATGCAGAAATACAATATCGGAAGAGTATTACCCACAAAAAATACCCGGGATTGTTACACACTGTTTGATGTCTTATATCCACCCGATGAACCACTCAAAGGAAATTTTTTAAATATTAACAGGAAAATTACCATTGGAAAAAAATAAAATAAACAAAACATCGTTAAGAAAATTTTTTCCAAAACCGCCTAAGAAATTTATTTTTTTAAATACATAAGCTAAAAAACTTCGTTTAACTACCAATAAATATTTTACTTCATCTTTTAAGGTTAATAACACAGAGCGACAAACATCTTTTTGGATATAAAAAAAAAAAAAAAAATACACAAAGTTTTATAAGTAAAACTCTAAACGAGGTAAAACCTTAGAAATCTGAAATATTATTATTTAGCTTATGGACAAATTTGAAAATGTCTAAAAAAATATATTTTTCGCTTCTACCTTTATTGGTGGTACTGTGTGCGTGTGTACTTTTTAGCCCTGTACAAGGTAGTTGTCAAAAACAAAACCTTTGTTGTAAAGGACGTGACAACAAATGCTGGACCTACGGCGAACCGATGAATGCGGCTAATTATTCTCAGGGTACCGGTAACAATACTGATGATGCCGATGTGATTGCAAAATCTCAGAAGCGTTGTTTTTGTGACGAGGGTTGCTCTGTTCTCAATGACTGCTGCATTGACTACCCCTACGTTTGTAGACGTAAGTAGTTTTTTTTTTTTTTTTTTTTTACTGTATTTTGTTTCTTTTTTTTTATTTATTTGCATTCATTATTATATTTGATTAGCAACAAACAAAACGAATCGGCTTTTTGATTCTTTCTTGTTTATTTTAAAAATAATATTACAAGTGCGATTACGGTTTACCGGGCACGCTTTCAAAGTGGCAGTGATTTATTATCTTTTTACGTTGACCTCCAGAGGTCAGTTACGAAATCTAACTTCAAAAGTCCATTTTATAACAGTCAGGCAATAACAAAATTTGAGTAGATTTCCAGCTTCAACTGAAGTCTTAATTTTGTTTTCTCATTAAAAGTATCATTGCGAATAAATTTGTTGGTACCGGCAGATGGAAACGTATCAGAAAATGGCAATCACGAGATAACTCGTCGTCGGTACAGGATAACTCATAATCAGCTTCATAATAAAAACTACTAGCCACGAGTGTTAAGGAAAAGTTTTTTTTTGTTTTCCTTTTCAAAACAATTGAATTATCATTATTAATTAATTTTATCTATTTTTTGATGATTTATTTTTAAAGGAAACAATTTAATTTCTTAAACAACAATAATAAAATTCTCTGATTTTCTAGGATGAGAAGTTATCATATTTACACTCGAACTATTATCCTTATTTTTGTTGTTATTATCACAACGTTTCGAACGTTTTCTCCTCTGGCCTTCATCAGGTGCTTGTCGATCTGGGTAACCTCCTTCAAGAAGAAAATTAATATCATGCTCGAATAAAAACCCTAATCCCACCATAGAACATTTATTTCAGTTCTTTTGTTTAAAAAATAAAAGTTACTGCTCTTCCTAAGCGTGTTCTAAACGATAGTCAAGCGAAAATGAAAACCGAAAGATAATGTTAGCTGGATCAAGTTGGGGTAGAATGCTTTATAGTCAAGTTTACTGCCTTGTTGGAAATACTTTACACAAATTCTTCACTTCTTTCCTAAAATATGGCTTACTTTGGGTCGTCACGTCACGAATCCTGTAACTAATAGGGGCGAGGAGGCACCACATGTATTGCAGCTATAATAGCAGTAGCGTGTCTAGGGCAGGGTTAGCCTGACGGAATCTGTGCCACTTAAGGCTGGGTTTTGAATTCGGTTTCCTTTCATTCTCCTAGACTGGTTATCACTCCAAGGCAAAAGAGCTCAATTAGCTCTGCTATTTAACCCATAGTTGGTCGGAGAATAGAATGATTCATTCATATCTTTCCAAAGTTAGGTAGAAAACCACAAATAGTTAAAGATCTTTGGGACTAGTTCGTTAATCATTACCATACAGTAAATCGACTTAAACTTGGCTATTGATTTGTTTTTGTAACCTTTGCTTAATTCATGGACAACGAAACCTACATGGGTAACTCAGTAGGGATTGAAGTAATGGAGTACCAGAGCAAGTACACCACGAGGAAGCCCCACCCCTACAGTCTGTCTTTTCTCACAAAGACTGAATATGGCATAGGATTTTTTTTAATCCCTTGAAAGTACCAGGGGTTCTTCCGACTGCTTCCAAATGATTGACTAAACGTAACTTAGTTCTGACACAAACCTGAGGTATTTAGTAAGGATTGAACTCCCTATTCAGTATTAATTGGTTTACGGCACTAGTTTGTTATCTAGGGTACGCCACGGGCTATTCTAGTAGAATGGTCCTCTTGTAAAAATCAAAATATTGGGGAATAATTTTTGTAGATTATCATCCATTAGACCCTTCCGCAAGGGTCAAAATCGAAAAAATATTGAAATTTTTTAATTATTTTCGATGAAGGATGTCGTTCATAATATTGATATTGAGTAAAAAAACAAAGTAAAATCGATTTCTAACTTTTTACCCTATTTTTAAATAGTGTCCGTCAGTCTCACAGTTTCTTTTACCAAGCAAAACTGAACTTTGAAAAGATATTTAGGAAGCTGGGTTGTGTGTGTGTGTATGTGTGTTTTTTTTTGTGTGCATGTGTGTTTATTTTTGTGTGCATGTGTGCGTATGTGTGTGTGTCCCTGTGTGTATGTGCCTGTTTTTGTGTGTGTGTGTGTCCGTGTGTGCATGTGTCTGTTTTTGTGTGTATGTGTACGTGTGTATGTGTACGTGTGTGTCCGTGTGTGTATGTGCCTGTTTTTGTGTGTGTGTACGTGTGTGTGTGTCCGTGCCTGTGTTTGTGTATGGGCCTGTTTTTGTATGTGTCTGTGTGTGTGCGTGTGTCCGTGTGTGTATGTGCCTGTTTTTGTGTGCGTGCGTGTGTGCGTGTCCATGTGTCCCTGTTTTTGTGTATGTGTACGTGTACATGCGTGTGTGTGTATATGTGCGTGCGTGTGTGTCCGTGTGTGTATGCGTCTGTTTTGTGTGTGTATGTGTGTCCGTGTGTGTATGTGCCTGTTTTTGTGCGTATGTGTGCGTGCCCGTGTGTGTATGTGCCTGTTTTTGTGTATGTGTACGTGTGCATGCGTGTGTGTGTGTGTGCGTGTAAATGCTGACAGAAAATCTCGAAAACAAATGCATTGACCATCTGAGAGTTTTTTTTTGTTTTTCTTTTGTTAATTATTTTGAAAAAAAAAATCGACAAAACCAATGAATGAAACGCTAATCCATATCAATTATAATTATTTCCGCATCTATCACTCTATCTATGCTAAGTCACCGATCAGTCGTGACTAGGGATTATTACGAAGTAGAAGTCTGGTTCCTGAAGAGTTTGTCTATTCAACTCTTTGTATTTAAAAAGAATAGGAGCCGGGAGAAGACCCTACATTTTAGAGACGTACCCACGCACATGTGGACTGACACGCGCGCACATACACACAAAAATGGGCTGATTTTTATATTTGCTAAAATCACAAAAACTGGATATGACACAAGGCATTTTTACTCTCCCCGACCCTCTATGCGTAGGAAAACAAATATTTCTCAGCTTCCTTGGGACGACTCATTTATCAGGAATTAACCCTGAACTTACCACTTTCAGTGAAATGAGGGAGGTGCTCCTTGAAACTGAGATATTAAAATTCCAGCTCCTAATGGCAGTTTCACGCAGAGGGATTTAAAAATACTTCAGTATTTGAATAAGGTCCATTATGTATTTTTCGAGAAAAAAAAAAAGTTCCTCATATTTACTAAGATCGGTATAGTGCAAGACCGAAATGGGTGGGGTTCAAATGACGGTAGGGATATCATATTACGCAAAGCTTCCATATGGGGAAGACCTGCTTACTTAGAAAATCACCACTCGAAATTTTTGCGCAAACGTCGAAGACACTACTTAGAGTGTGTGGGGGTTAACTCCCTAAAAAATAGGGAAAATTTTGGAAAGAATTTTTGTAGATTTGCATTCTTTCGATCTTCCTTAGACTGCAACACTCGTTAGAATCGAAAAATATTGATTTTTTTTAATCATTTTAGGGCCCTGATTATACAGTGTCGAATCGGTCCCTGGCTTTTACAGGGTTAATGATCTTATGTCCCTTCGCTGTTATTTCCAAATGTCAAGTTTGAAACCTGCCTAACTTCATTGATATATACATTTTTTTTTTTAATTTTCTGAATTTTCATTTTTAATTTTTTTTAAACTTTTTTTTTTGTATTGGATTTTTTCGGAATAAATGTTTCGATTCTGACATATCTCGCAACCTAAGGAAGGTTTAAAGAATGTTTTTTTAAATATCATCACTGTCATTTTGTATCGATAAAATTTAGATTTGAGCGCGAACATGAGGGAGGGAATCTCACATTTAATTGAATTTTCTTATAAAGTTCTTAAAGGTTTGCACACACACACACACATACATACATGGAGGTATTTGTTGTGATTACATTGCAAACAATCGTTTAAGGACCCTCGTTGGGGTTGGATTGATTTCACGAAAATCATTGAAAAAAAACAAAGATATGAACTATATATATATATTGGGTTGGTGTATAATTATCAGACATTTTTTAAACAATATTTATTATGAAAAAAGAAACATAAAAATTCAACAATACCATTTTTAAATGATTATTCCGGAGCGCATGATTATCGACACGCATTTTTTTATAACGTGAAAATAAAATATTTTTATTTAAAAAAGTAAACAAAACAACAAATTTTATTAACAAATGCACCAACCCAATAATTTTAGTGTGCAAATTCTTACTCGCCACACCCAACATAATGCCTCCCCCCCCGAATAAATCTACCCCCGCAGATCACTCTAGAGAGTACGAAAATGTAAAATGATCCCAGTCTACTCTGCTATTTAATTATTTAGCTCTCGATGACATTATGCGAAGGTGAATGCAACAGACTAGACGGGAATTTGAACTCGGCTCAACGATTTCCCTTTCCATGCCATTAACCACACACACACAGACACACACACACACATATACACACATACACATATTCGTGGGTACTTCGACGTGGTGTAATGGTTAGCAAGCTTGTCTCGCATAAGAACAATTTCAACTGAGTAGTGAGTTCGATCCTCATTGGGTACCCCATACTTTCGGCCTTATGCCACATCTAAGCTATGCTTAGAAAATCAGTATGGCACCTCGAGGCGGTGTAATGGTTATCAAGCTTGCCTCGCCAGAACAGTTACGACTGAGTGGTGAGTTCGATCCTCACTCGGTGCCCCTATACTCTCGGCCTTGTGCCACATCTAATCTACGCTTAGAAAATCATCATAATTTTGGGCACCTCCAAGCGGTGTAATGGTTAGCAAGCTTGTCTCGCTCGAACAGTTACGACTCAGTAGTGAGTTCGATCCTCACTCGGTGCCCCTATACTCTCGGCCTTGTGCCACATCTAATCTACGTTTGGAAAATCACAATATTCATGGGCACCTTAACGTGGTGTAATGGTTAGCAAGCTTGTCTCGCTTAATAACAATTACGACTGAGTAATGTGTTCCATCCTCATTGGGTACCCCATACTTTCGGGCTACGCTTAGAAAATCCCCATACATATTTTCGTTTCTTGCTTTCCTCGAACAAAATAGTATTTTTATTTTTTTTCTCTTTTTAAGATACCAAATCTGTAAATAAAACTGTTTTGTGGTTAAAGCTGACATAAATTAAAACCACAGGAAAAAGTAAGAAAAAAGTTGTACATATTCCGCTGAGGGGGAAAACCGGTTAAGCAATGTACGTGTTTTTCTCTATTGATATTACAACTTTATTATAACTACTATAAGTGTATTTTTTTACGCTTTTCTGTTTCCATATACCCATTAAAAAGAAATAACTGTAGAAAGGTTTCCAATCCACACTTGTTCATACACTCTGACGCTATGTTAAGAATAACATTGAACTAAAAGTACCAGTGATAATTTTACGATTTCCACATTTTAATTTTCTAATGAATCTTTATTCTTAAGTGATTCATTGAATAAGCTGATGGTGAGTTCTAAGACAATAAGATAGCCATAGAAATTCCCTTATCGCAACGTTAACAAAAATTGCAGTACCACTGATAAATAAGAATGTTGGGTAATGATTAGGCAGCTTGTCTGGCTAGAACAATTACGACTGAGTAGTGAGTTCGATTCTCATTGCTTTGCGCATACTTTTGGCTCTATGTCACATCTAAGCCACCCTTAGAAAATAACCATAAATACGAATGCTGGTCGTTTAAAGAAGTAAGAGGGTACAAATGAAAATATTTGAAATTGACAATTTTTTTTTCATTTCCGTAAAACAGACTTTTAGCATAAAGGTTGTCACCTCTTCTTTCTTTGATTTTCTCACTGAAACCAAGTAGCGTCTCTGATACGTTTTTGTTCATCTTTCCAAGCGATCAAAACGAAATAATCCATTATTTATGATGTATTGGCAGGACGTAACAAACGTGCTAACTAAAGAAGTAAGGGAGAGACAAACAGAGTTATAATAAGATACTATGCATAAAGCGCTCTCGTTAAATCAATATTAACCCCGATGTTCCTTAAGCGTCCTGGTTAATTATACCGATAGACGCAGAGAAGGCTGCTAAAAACAGTTTTGTAATAATGCTATTTACTCGTTTCTAAACTTTAAAATAAGAGCTTACCTTCAACAATGAGCGAACAATGCACAAGTCGTCCTTTTTTAAAAAATTATTTTAAACATCTGTCACACTAGTCAGCCTTTTTCAAAAGTGTGGTTTCTAAATCTAAGATTATAAGATCTTTTTTGTTCTCTTAGTTTTAGCAAAGCGGGAGGTGCGGTGTTAGCATCAGGGTTTAACTGCACATAAAATGCAATAAGCGAACGGTTCAACTTCCGCTTGGGATTGTGTGTTTTAATCTGTCCTTTAGAAAGCCTTTCCAGCAAAGGCATGGATCTACTGTTAATAGCTCAGGAATAACTCCTTACTGTTGACACCATGCAACCTCGTACAACCATCAGACGTTACTTATGGGTATCATCAATTAACAATAATTGCACTGAGAAGATATATGCAGACCCCAACATGGTGTCTATAGTACATAATGGGAGAAGTTTATTTATTTATTTATTAGTAGAGTCTAAGCAATATAACTGATATATAAAAAATGTAGTCACGGTTAAAGATTGGATGTTTTGTCCGAAATTTTTCACAATCATCAATGCTACTTTTTGGGGCAGTTCGGTGTGATGTAATAGTTAACAAGCTAGTTTCGCTAGAACAATTCAGATTTAGTAGTGAGTTCAATCCTCACTGGATGCCCCATGCTTTCGGCCTTTTGCCACATCTAAACCACGCTTAGAAAATCATCATCGATGTTACTTTCTGGTTATAAAAATGACAGCATCTGAAAGCAATGGAAGATAAGATCTATCGAGTTTTTCTTTTATAATTTATTAATATAACGAATGAGGAGAAATCAACGGGAAACCACTTCACTATATTTCCTAAAAATGAAAGACAATTAAGATATAAAATAAATCTATGGAAAGTCCTGATCACCTCCGTTCTGATGGACATGGCATTTAAATAATCTATAACGGAAATAGGTAATTTAGTTAAAAACATGTCGATAAATTTATATCGACAAAAACTAAGATTTCGTTGAAAAATAAAATACGACTTATTGAAAAACCCCAGCAGTTGCTATGAAACTCAAGCGGCAGACATTCAGTTAAAATGCTGCATTTCTTTAATGATCTTTAATTGTTATTTACTAGGTTTAGTCTAATTTCGGATGTGTCGGTAGTGTAACGGAAGTCAGCGCCAAAAGTTCGATCTCTGAATAAACTTCAAATTCCGGGATAGTCTGTTGCGTTTACTTTCGCATAAATCTCCTTGAAAAAAGTATGAATCCATCTCCTTCACCCCCAACTGTGTGTTAAATAGTAGGGTAGACTAGACCGTCTAGCCTTGAGTGGCATCCAGTTTAAAAGAATGAAAACTCTGAATTAAAAAAAACAAAATGTGGAGAATGCAGCTACTCCACTATATTTTCTAAGAATGCATAGCAATTCACAGATGAAGACGAAGATTTGAATGGTCATAACCGTTCTGAGCAGACATGGCATAAAATTACAAATTATATATATATATATATATATATCTTACTAAACACAAATCAATTAGTATGAGAAAACCAGTGAAGCTCGGATTCACTACTCAGTAGTCAAACAGTCGAGCTCATTAATCATAGCCCGATGCCAATATCTCTAATATCGATAGTCATGATTATTCACGAAACTTTTATTAAAAATGTGTGTGTATTTGTGTATATATATATATATATATATATATATATATATATATATATATATATATATATATATGATATTTCAATTAAAATAAAAATCTTACTCATTTTTTCTGCTGCTAAAATAATCAATGGACTTATGAAAATGTATGGCAGGACATGTACTGGGAGTAATAGAAATGTGGTCAAACATTGCTTAGAGCTACGCAGGGTAGGAAGTTGTGGAGAGTTATAATCAACCTAATTAACGAACTTGTGTAAATGGATGACAGAACAGGGACAAAAGGATGGTAAAGAGACAGACATTGCTTAGAGCTACGAAAGATGGGAAGTTGTGGAGAGCCATAAGCACCTATGTCCTGATAGCAAAATAATTTGTTTTAAGCCCTCTCAGGACATAATACCTCATTTTCCGCGCGCGCGCGCACACACACACACACACACATATATATATATATATATATATATATATATATATATATTTTGAACAATAAAAAAATAAAAATCTTTAGACACACTGGGTTGTAGATTAATATTCTTTCGTTTTTTTTTTTTATTATTATTCGATTTAGATTCCTCGACTAGTTTCGACCAAAATGGCCATCATCCGGAGGAGAAATATTTCTGCTTGCTGCTAGCACTAAACTACAGAAATGAATGTCTTGATGGAGAAAATGAACTTTTGTTTGTAGTTTTCATTTGTTTTTTGTTTTTTTTATCTTTTTAAAATGAATCTTTTAACATTCCTTGTGTTGGTCAAACAGTCTCTTTTAAGTTGTTATTTGAGATAAGAGCTGGATAGATACATGTTGCTCTGAATTCTCTGGTCACTTTGACAGTTTTATTGGACTTGGTGAGGGGATGTGTCTCTGTTTAGTGTTTGTGTGTGTGTTATTTGGTTCTTAGGGAGTGAGTGAGTATGATATGTGTAAGCGTGTGTATTGCTGTGGGTGTGTGTTATCATTTGGCTCATTAGGGAGTGAGTGAGTATGATGTGTGTAAGTGTGTATATTCGTGTTGGTGAGTGTATAAGTGTGAGGCCTCCACACCTCCGTAAGCATGTCTGTCTTGTGTGGGTGAGAAATGTGGGTAGGTTTTGATTTGTTGAGTTATATATTGTTAAATTTATGGTTTAGCCCGGCTGGATATTTTGTTTTTAGACGTTGTATCCATTTATTTTCATGGGACTCTAAAATCTTTCTAATGTTATCTGCTCTGAACTTTTCTATTCTCTCAATTATAGTGAATTTGGCATGGGTTTTGAAATCATGTTTTTCCAGGCGGAAATGTTGTTCTACAAGTAATAATTTTTCATGGGGAGTCGACTTAATTCGCTTACGATAATTATTAATTCTGTAGTGAAAGTGCCATTCAGATTTTCCTACATATTGTTTCTGGCATAGTGTGCATTCTAGGAGGTAAATTATGTTATGACTTCTACAGTTAGAATTGTGGTAGATTTTGAAAGTAGATTTAGTGATTGAGCTAGTGAATGAATTCGTGTTTTTAATATGGTTGCAACATAAACTTCTTTTGTTGTTACATGGTTGGGAAAATCCTGTTGTTTTTGTTCTTAGTTTATTACGTATTACCTTGTCCCCTGAAATGTGGTTACTACCTATGATTTCTTTTAGGTTCTTAGGTCTACGATATGCTAGAAGGCTGGGTCCCTTAAACAATTTTTTAGGTCTGGTTTGAGATGTAGTATTTCCCAGCGACGTTTGATTAATATATATATATATATATATATATATATATACACATGTGTGTGTGTGTGTATACGAACGAAAGCTGAATTCGAACATGCAAATCTTTAGTATATATACATGTATGTGTGTGTGTGTATGTTTATAAATAAATTAAGAAACATATCAAATTTGTAAAGGATTTTGTACTTCTTCATTATTTAATCATTTTCGTTTTTGTCGGATTGAATCCAGATTTTCAATTCAGCGTAACTGTCTAATTGAATGAGGAGAGTGTGAGATGAACGTAAGAGGAGGAAGTGAAGATTACGAGAATAGAAATTGACACGAGATTTGAAGAGGTTTCCACAAAGTAACGCTTCTTGGGAAGAAAGGTATTTGAGCGGAACATCATTGTTACAAATAGAATACGTAGAGAAGATGGGTGATTAAATTCTGTCGACTTTGTATGGCGGGTCTTAGCTGCCAAGAACTTTGCTGGTAGCATTGAAGAATAGGCTTCTTCCGAACATTAGAACAGTGTTAGAATTTCTACGTATCGTCCGTGGGAAATTATATATATATATATATATATATATATATATATATATATATATATACACACACACGCACACACAGAGAGAAAAATATGACCATATCGGGAAAAATTCATGCGACGCGTTTCGTCCTTTAGTGATGTTTATGCTGACGGTGGAGTAATTGATAGTGGCTTGGACTGAGAAATCAGAGAGCCGAGTTCGAATTCCAGTCGAATCCATTGCATTCACTTAGGTGCTAATACCTTGGGGAAAGGTATGAATCCTGTTTTCCCGCCAGCTATGGGTAAATAGCAGGAGAGACCGGGTTCTGTACCCTTGGATGGCAACTGGTCTACCGCAGAAAGAAATGGCAACCTACTGCGGGAAAAAATCTCATGATCGCCTAAGCGTATATCACGCATGGCACATAACTGACTGATTCTAACGCGATTAGACATGCGCATGAATGGAACGCTAAAATTTTATTTTAGTTCTATTTTACAATAGATTTTTTCTCGGTCAATTAAAATTCTATATCGTTTTTACACACACACAAATATATATATATATTTATATATATATATATATATATATATATATATATATATATATTTGACTACGATGAGAGATTATATATATATTTGACTACGATATAAGAGATTAGTTAAATGCATAATAATTATAAACAAGATGAAAATATACTAAAAAATTAGTAAATCTAATATATATATCATTAAAGACGACTGTCAGAGTACTGCGTATAATTGTTTTGTTTTTTTTTTCAATTGCTTTTCTTGTGTTCATATAAGTGATTTGTATAAAGTGGGCAGTGAGCATGAAACAGGCTGTTGCCATTCACTATTGACCTCTGTTATATATTTACACACACACACACACATATATATATAAAATGTGTGTGTGTGTATAAGTGATTTTTATTTTAACTTAAAAGTATGATTTTAGTTTTCAAAACCTTATATAGTAAGTACCATTGGAAAGCAATAAAATGTTGCTTACATTGTTGGCACTAAAGAGAAGAAGCAGACGAAATAAGATGCCGGTCACATACCATCCCTGCTTTTTTAAAATTAAAATCCTCAAAAGACAGTATTAAATTTCACTGCTGTATAATAGCATAATTTCTATAGTTAGAAACAAATCTTTAGCCATTTTTGCCTACAAAGTGGGCTGAGCGCTGACTCCATCAAGAAAGGGCAATGAGTATTAAAACTGAAGATGGTTTTAAAAGCAAATAAAGTTTAATTGGTGTGAAATGGGGCAAGAGATTAAACAGGAAAAACATTCAGGAGATGTCGCGGTTGTTATTTAGAAAACAGGGCGCACTCAGTTAGGGTGTAACTCGATGTTCAGTAGCTGCTAACAGTTTTTTCTTTCGCACTTCTTGCTTGTGGAACTCTCTTCTGATTTTTTCCTTTCCAGTCAAATTTGATCAACAAAGATTTAAATGCAATGTCAGTCGTTATCTTCTGTCTTATTAATTCCTCTTCTTTTATTGTTCTCTATCTTTAATAAGGTTTTTCTTTTTCTCATATTCTTTCACAGTCAGTAACCCTTTGCCTCTTAGTGGCTATATTGCCTTGCTTGGAGAGAAACGATTAAAATTTAAATGCAATGCCAATCCTTATCTTCTGTTTTTTTTTAATTCCTCTTCTTTTATTGTTCTCTATCCTTAATAATGTTTTTCTTTTTCTCTTATTCTTTCACACTCAGTGACCCCCACTTGCATCTTAGTGGCTTTATTGCTTTGCTTGGGGTGAAATGATTTTTAAAAAATTCAAGCTATGATCAACCAGTCGAGATCGTTAACCTTTACCTCACAACGAGGCTCCTTTCCCGTGTATGCTTCAGCGCTTCATTTGTTCAAAGAAAATCTCAAATATATTCAAATGTATTCACTAATCTTCTCACGAGGGATTAGGATATGGTATAATGGTCATAGTTATACGAGCGGTTTCCTTATTATTCATTGCTTTTCTTCACTCCCTGGCCATCGGGCTGGGATCAAAGTGTTGTATCTGTTCATCTTATTTCTAGTGGTAATTTGGCATTCATTGACCGAGTAGCCAGTGCAAATATCGATTGAAAGTTGTAAAATCTTTCTCTTAAAACAATTTTATCAGCAAAATTCTCAAGTCCAGTAATTATTATCGTTCTTTTCAATACTCATGGCTTTTTCCTTCCTCACCTTTTGTTTGTAGTTGTGTGGAACGTCAAAACGCAACACCCTTCACATGTACGTGTGAGTAGTTCCGAAATTTGTCCAATTCTCATTTGTGACACCTTCAACGTCAGGATTGCCTTTGATTCTAGTGCTATTTCGCGGATTCATTTTGATGGGGTGGGATACTCCGCACTCCCCCAAACGCCTTTGTCGCCATATTTATCACAACGTTTCGGCCGTTGTACGCTCCGTCCTTCTTCAGGTTTGATGGATGTCAGTTATCTCCTGCTAATTTCCCCCTGAAAGTTCTCCACTGCCTTAACCGGGTATTGAACTCGCACTCTTTGGGTCCTGCCACTGGATCTAACCAAAGGCGTTAGTTAGATCCAGTGACAGGACCCAAAGAGTGTGAGTTCAATACCCGGCTGAAGCAGTGGATAACTTTCAGAGGGAAATTAGCAGGAGATAACTGACACCCATCAAACATGGCACGTGGAACTAGAACAGTCTACCCCAGTAAGCGAAATAAAGGGTTCAGTTCGAAATTCCAACCACCTGAAGAAGGCCGGAGCGTACAACGGCTGAAACGTTGTGATAAATATGGCGACAAAGATGAGGACAATAGTCCGAATAATGTAAATAATGTGCATAATACCTCATCTCAGAAATATAGACAGACTCTTATGATTAGCTATTAGTTTATTTTCTGTCACGGCCTGTTAATGGCAATGCTTTATCTAATTCAGACAGCGTCAGACTACTATTATTAGCAGTAGTGATAGTAGGAGAAGGTAGAGGTGAAGGAGTAGCAAAAAAGTTGAAGGTGGGGGGGGAGAGCAGCAAGACAATAAAGTGCCGCTGGTATAAGATTAACAGTACTTGACTCGATCTCATAAGGGTATATTATGCACATGCATCGCAGCCAAATGTAGGCGATATACCGAGAAATGTTGATAACAGAAGTACAAATAATCTTGCAGGTGGGACTCAGTTTGAAACTCCATCAGGTTGAGTAACCCAGTCCGCATAGACAGTCTCTAATTTTGAGAGTGATCCCAAGTATATACACCTGATTCCCAGTTCGCCAGTTGACAGTTTCATCCTTAAAAACTAAAAATAACAACACTCTTGGCACTTAGCCATGATATTTTTGCAATATTCCCGCTCATGAGTCGTGAATCAGCTCCTAGGAAACAGGCTTAACTTATGATCAGATAATTAACAATCAAATCTGCGCTACTGAATAGGATATTTACTGCTGTAGCAATACCAAATTCGACAAAACATGTGCATGCCAACAGTTCCAATCAATTAGGCTAAAAAATGATAAGTCACACCAGAGTATTATTATTATTATTATTATTATTATTATTATTATTATTGTCCTTTCTGCACGGTTTTTCGTTTTCAATCAGAAGTCTTGCTTGATGCGTGTTCTCCATCTAGTCGTACGACCTCAAACAGATAATAATTTGAAGAGCAAATCAACGTAGACTTCTGAACCGATTCGGTACTAGGCTTTTCTTCATATAGGTTTTTAGGTTTGATGGTAAAGACTGCAATGCCCTAATGATAACTGGGACAATAATAGTGTGAACGTCCCACATTCTGACAACTTCCATCTGGAGGTCAGTGTAGTTTATAAGCATTTCAATTTCTCTTGCCTTAATATTTATGGTCGTCAGGAACAGTCACGTCATTGAGGAAGCATTTCTAATTTATTATTATCAAGTGAAAACAAGGAACACAATCATAATACGAAATTAAAACTATTAACAAAAGCTTTACATGCAAAAATTCTGGTTTGATGTTAGAAGTTTGAATTTTAAATAAAAATACAATTATGTGATTTTTTTTTATATTTATTTTAATAAAGTAATTTTTTATTCGGAAGTTGAGAGGCGGATCAGATGAAAAATGATTATATTTGCACCGATCTCCCAAGCGAAGAGAACTGGCCTGGTTTAAAATATTCTAATCCTGTAATTTTATATGATATACCTAAGACCACTACGAACTGTGGGAAGGAAAGAACATCAACAGTCCGCAGTTATCAATGGCGTAAGCAGAGTTTCAAACTTGATATTTGTAAATCAGAGGCAAATAGAGTTACTTCTTTAAGAAATCTAGGATCGATTTGACCCTGTATTTAAATTGGGGCACAACCACTTCCTCTTCTAAAATGATAAATAAAATATTTTATTTTATTTTGACAAATTTGAGGAGATGAAGGTCTAATGTAGGCATGGACAACCTTTTATAATTTATGGGCCTCATGAGATAGACCGGATGTAACAACAAATTGTCCTATTGTTAGATTAAGCTTTGAATCGTTCTATCTTAGAAATGGTTAAAGATATCTTACTGGAATTCTCCGAGTTTTTTTATAACACTACTAGGCTCTACTTTGAGGAATAAGAATGTATAATTACTCTCCAAGCTTATCAGAAGAATCATGATGAAATCGATCATAAACGAAAATGACTTGTTCATCATTAATTAATCATAGCTAAAGATTGGAAGCTCATGAAGGATTGAAATAAAGTTCAAATATATATATATATATATATATATATATATATATATATATATTATTCCAATATCATTTTCCAACTTATTCAAGATCATCTTCGCCCTCTCTAATCTTCCAACTTTCTGTCCTGGAATAAGGTGCCTCGCAGGTTTCACGTACTATTTCGTTTTCAAGTGTTTTTTCCATTCCTTTTTGGACTATCATACTGAAACTCCTTTCTCACATCTTATGGGTTGAGTTGGATCTTTTCTACTTGATCTATGTGTTGAAATGATGATCTCTCTTTCTGTTGTGATCTCCTGATCCACTTTTCTTCTCTACCGTTCCCTCTTTTTTAAAGTATTCACCGTTCTCTTCATGGTTCTTGAATGAACTTTGAAGTTGGAAGCCAGATATGAATGTTGGCACCATTACTGAAGACCTGAATGACCTTTTTTTCTCTCACCATTACTCATTTGAGAAGACAGTGGTGCTGACACAAAACGACTTTAACTCGTTCTCTTTCTAGTTGAATAACTCAAACGGTTTCACTTACGTGCAAATACTTTTCAGCTATGGGTTAATTAGTAAAACTTGTATCAATAAACCATTATTATCTCCAAAAGTATCTTACAATCTAAAAACAATTTATGGCTTTAAATAACCTGGAAAGAGTTGATAAACCTTAAAAAAGAAATCAATCCTATTTCTAAAATAAAAGTGATATTTTCACACATGATCTTCCTTAGTGAAAATTGCCAACGGTTTAAAATGATGAAAATATTACCTTCATCGAATATTTAAAAAAATCCATAAGCATTTCACATAGTCGTTGTTCATGTATGAGGTTATGCACGTGATTATGTATGCAGTTATGTGTTTCCTTATGTGCGAGATAATGCAAGTGAACAAGCGAGAACAAGACGGAAACAAAGTTTTTATAAATGTTATTTGTCTGATGAAATTAGCCGTGCTATTCAGAAAGCCAAAACTGACCTCAGTTTCATCATGAATGGTCTGATGAATCTTCATCTACAAAAATTGTTCCCCCCAAAGTTTTTCCCTGTTATTAACGACCGGGACCACTTAGCCTAAGTAATGCCCGAAAAAGTAATTAATTTGTATAAGGAACTAGAGTTCAAACTTCGAACCCTGGTAATTTTTTTAAATTGGCCCCAAAAGTAGTTGTTTTGTACTTTAAATAAGATTCTTATACATGATTAAAAAAGTGAGACATGATTTTTAATAGAAATTTTATTATGACAAAAAGAAAAAAAAAATTGCTCTCGTCAAAATATCCTCCTTTAGCCTTGATTGCTGCAGCACAAATTTCTGGCATTCGCTGGAAAAATTTCTCAACGTTTGATAATTGATTCCAATTTTTTTTCTTTTTTTTTTTCAATGACTCTAAGAGCTCTTTTTTTTTTCTTTTTTTTTTTGACTCTAAGAGCTCTTTTTTCATTTCTTTTTTACTTTTCTGTCAAGTACATCCGATGCTAATTCTGGGGGCGACTTCAAACTTTTGAATTGTATTTTTATTTCTCCCCTTTTGTCAGATATATAAACGAACCCTGTCTGCTTGTGTCTAGGTTGAAGTTGTTAGGCTGATGTCGCAGGTTTGAAACGCTCATTTTTTAAAAATATCTTATTATAATTCTGCTTGTTCCTCTCTTAGTTAGCACCACTATTACGCCCTGCCAATACATCATAAATAATGTATTATTTCAATTTGACTTCGTGAAAAGACGGTAATAACATATCAAAGACGTTACTTGGTTTCAGTGAGAATATGAAGGAAAAAAATGTTTTACATCTTTTTCACTAAAACGCAAAAGTTGTCAATTTCAAATCTTTTCATTTGTACCCCCTTACTTCTTAGAATAAAGAAGAGAATTCGTATTTATGATTGTTGCTGCAATATTTTAATAAAGTTTTTAAGCTCAAATGTTTAATGATGCGATAGGGGAATTTCTACGTATATTTTATCGCCGTAGAACTGGTCAAGAACTTATTCAATCATTTGCTTTAGAATTAAGATTAATCACAAAGTTCGAATAGGAAAACCGTAAAACTTTCACAGGAATTTTCAGTTAATGATAAACGTTGCTTCACTTTACGCCATTTTAGCGTCTAAAAGATTTTAAAAGTCCGTCCTTTTTTCAGATAGCGAAGGGACTGTATAAAAACGTCATCTTCCTTGGTCATAATACTTGTTAGTGTCAACAGTATTTTGAAAAATCACTTTCCAGTGGGACCCTCCCCATGGCCTTATTCTCTATGCGCAAACAATTTTTCTTTATCAGACAAAAATTAGAATATAAAAAAATAAAAAAATAAAAAAAATAAGAAAGTTCATACAAGCTAAAAAAAAACATTGAAAATAACGCTGAAATCGATTTAGATTTATTTAAAAAAAAATACTTTTCTTTAAGCGTTCCGATTTTTTACGAACGATAAAAACGATTTATTTTCTTTCATTGAGTATTTGTAAAACACACAAGGGCATTTACATGAATTAATATTGCTGAGTCGCGAGTAAATCTTTTCTGGGGGTGGTTTGTTAGCCTGACGGCAAAAAAAAAAAGCAAGAGAAATAAGATGAAAGGAAAACTAGTTAAAAATTAATAATAATGTCAAAGCTTCATGGAAAAAATTCAAAGACTATTGTGTCTACGATTACATAGTTTAAAGAAGTAAGAGAAATATTAGGTTGGTGCAAAATTATATCGTTTTCTCACATATGTTACTATGTGAGAAAACGACATTATTTTTGCACCAACCTAATAAGATGAAAGAAAAATTAGTCAAATGGAAAAATATTTAATTTCCTTCAAAACTACTTGATTTTAAAATTTCAAGAATTTCTCTTCCGTTTGTTGCTTTTAAAATTATTTTTTCTTCTGAATCTGACCTTTTGTTTTAAATTTTTAAAATTGTTTCTAAACAAAATGTAAATACATCTTCAAACAAACAAGGAATTGTCATTTTTATTTATTCAATCGCCAGTTCTAACAATCACACGTGCCACAGAACATCTATATAAGAAAGAAAGCGATACTGATCCGTTATAACACTTATACACCTTTTCCCCCACATACACACACACACACATACATATATATATATATATATATATATATATATATATATATATATACACACATATATATATATATATATATATATATATATTATGAGTCAGGGCTCAAACTTGTGTGTGAGGGAGACTGACATCTGGGAGTCGACGGTGTCTTCATCTTTCCCACGGAGATATATATCACGCAAGTATGTTTGGCACTATTTTTTTTTTCTCTCGTTCTAATCGTACTTGTCTTTAGACCGGCCAGCCTACTGCGATTTCTTCCACAGTTAGCCAGTTGTTTAAAATGTCTAACATAGCTTCCCATGACTTCTTTCTTTCTTTCTCCTAAGTGTTTTTTTTCTTCTCGGTATTTCTTAGTTTGATATAGATTTCCAGTTTATTTCCTGATTTCTGAGCGGCAAGTAAGCGTATATCAAGATCGTAATCATATTAATAATCTTCAGAATTCGATCCTCACTGGGTGCCACCATTTCGGCCTTGTGCAACATCCAATATCCGCTTAGAAAATCACCGTATTAATAAACTTCAGTACTGCAATTTTTTATTTAAAAATATATTCTTTTGGTACCTGTGACTTCGTTGACGGCAAAATGAGCAAATTTTCAATCTAAATTGTTTGTCCATATAAAATAGTACAATTATTAGAAAACATATTCAGTTTAAATACAGAAAAATATTGGTTAGAGAAACTTTCATGGTAGTATGCAATGTGATAAGTCATGATCTGGCATCTCTTCTACAGTCACTTTCTTACAGTCGTGTTGTGGCTTCCCTCTGTCTTTTCTACAAATATTTTCATAGCAACTGCTTTGACGAGCTACTTTAATTGGTACCCCAACTGCATGAATTTAAGCTTGCTACTAGGTTGGCATCTCGGTCCCAACTTTTCACTGTCGAAACAGTTAAATGTAACCGCCTCTTCTACTCCAACAGTTTCTTCTCTAGCACTTCACGACAGTGGCATTACCTTCCTCTTACTTGCTTCCCTGATAGCCATAATCTTCAAATATTTAAATGTCAATCGACATCTTCTGATGCTTTGATCTTGATCCCCGCCCTTCTCTTTATCCTTTCCTCAAACATTCCGCTTTAATCTTACTATCATTCTCTATAAACCCCTTGCATGCTAACAGCACTCCTGCTTTGCTTGGGGTGAAATGTTTAAAAAAAAATTGTTCTGATGAACTTTCCTCCCGACTTTACGAATTTAAGTACATTAGCAGAGTACTAAAAGAAATACTAAAAGAGGTACTAAAAGAAATAGGAAGATTTCGCTAGAAACAAGGAAATGTTTACTAAACTGTTATGTGTTATTTGTCCTCCTGTATGGTAATGAATGCCGGACGATCTCCTCAAAGATGAAGAGACTTAAAGCAACAGAAATGTGGTTCTACAGAAGGATGCTTAGGATACCGTGGACCATACATGTGAGTAACGACGAAGTTTTGGAGAAAATGGGAAAAAAAAGGAAACTAATAGTTAACATCATGAAGAGACAGTTGAGGTTTCTGGGACACATAATGAGGAAAGAAGGCTTGGAAAATCTGATACTCACAGGACAGATAGAGAGCAAGAGGGACAGAAGAAAACAAGGCATGACATAGTGAGCTTGAGTAAATGGATGGCGGAACTGGGTTTATGAGAAATAATAGAAAGACAAAGAGCTACAAGGTAGAGGAAGTTGTGGAGAGTCATGATCGCCTACGTCCTGAGGGGAAGGACACGTAAAGAAGACTAGATTAGCAGCGAAGCGTCATCATTTTACAGTTGAAATTCCAATATGTAAGCGTAATCTCTATGCTAACAGTTTCTTCTCTCGTACTTATTGCTTGTGGAACTAACATCCGGCTTTGATCTTCAAAAATGTAAACGTAATGTCAATTGTTATCTTCTGTTTTCTTAATTTCTCTTCTTTTATTGTTCTCGCTCCTGATGTTTTCTTTTTTCTCATATTCTTTCGTACTCAGTAACCCCCTTACGTCTTAGTGGCATTATTGCCTTGCGTCTTAGTGCATTTATTTATCGCCTGTAGAACTCTATTCCGGTTTCTTGCCTCTCTGCCATCCAAAATCTTGAAAAATTGTAAATACAACGCCATTCGCCATCTTCTGTCTTCCTGAAACCTGTTCTTTTCTTGTCCTTTCTCCTCACTAAACTGTTCTCATTCACTTTTACTTCCAGTAACCACCCCCTTGCGTCTTAGCGGCATTATCGCCTTGTTTGGGGGTGAAAGAAAAAATGTCATAAAAAAGACCTCAATATACCGCACTTTTCCGCTTTTTCTGACTCTTTTTCCGGTTACCCAGTTGTTGTTACCAGATATGGGAACAAAACGAAGCAACAACGATATCTATTTCAATTTAATTTAAATTGTATGTATTTACGTTTGCCTATGCATATGTATATTTTAATTCAATGACATCTCTAGATTTCTACAAAGTAAAATTAAATAAAAATCCTAAAAAAAAAATGATTGATTGCCTAATATTTCATAATTATCTGTACTTTTTTGCCTCCAGCTTCATTATTTTTATTACTCAGCAATGGGTAGGGTTGTCAAGACTTAGTGAAAATGGAATATACTATTCTGTTTTATTTAAAACTCTATCCAATTGGCGTCCTGGGTAAGACGTTAATCTACGTCTAGAAGCAAGGCCTCTAATTAGGAGGTTTTGAGGAGTGTGGAACCACCTCTTAATTGCTGGAGTTCCTAGGTCCACCCTGATCCGGGGTGGTAGCACCTGTTAGGGTCCCAGCTATGGGCAAATAGTTAACTATTACCAGCAATACTTTTTTGAAACAAATTATTACCAGCAATACAATTTTGAAGAAAAGATATTACCAGAAACAGATTTTTGACAAAACAAAATATTACCAGCAATAAAAATTTTTATCGGCATTAAATAATCCATTGAGGATGATATGCCGCGAAACAAATTTAACCAAACTAAACCAATCAATCAAATTGTGTGTGCATGTGTAAGTCAATCTTGCACAACACAAACACACTCATATATATTACATAGGTGCATTCAAAGTCCCACATAGTGTGACAGACATAGAATCAGCTAACTCTAACATAATGTAGATTAATGAAAAAAAAAAAAAACAAAGGCGAGGCATTGAAATATTTTCTATTTTCCTCAAAATATATTTTATATTAGGCTAAGCTAAAAGATTAACATTTTTGACAAAATCTTTTATTTCTAGAATCATCACTCAATCTCTAGTCCGTCTTTATGAGTTGCTACCACCTTTCAGCGAAATTATGTATTCAGTTATAAGAGAATGATTCCAGTTTTTGATTAAATAAATTCGTTCCTGGTGTCATAAGTTCTCAATTCGGTGTCTATGCTGATGATGCAACCATTATTGCTGCCTGAGCTGTCTGATAGGGTCAACTAGACGGCCTATCTAAAAAAACAGAAAAATGACCTACTGAATTGAAATGAATTAATTAAATATTAGACTAAATTTCTCTTTTATTTGTGTAGTCAAAGGCTGCAAAATTAAAAAAAAATGAAAATCACATTTTACTTGCAGAGAATTATCCTCGGGTCGTAAGAGTCAAATTTTAAATTAGTGAATAAAAAAAAAATAGTGTAAATTCACTAATGCCTCCCAAATGAGGTCTGGCTTGATTGATTGATTCTGCGATTATCAAGTCCTTTTCCTCATGATGGCCATTGTAAATGGCCAGTTTTCTGAAGCCCATGAAATCAATGCATTGTGTCCCCATGAGCACACCCCTCCCCAGTCCTGTACTTTTTCTATTTTTTTATTGACAATCTGCCTAGAAACCTTCTCACGTAATTAGTAAATATATCTGATAATACAGTTTATGGAAGCGCCCCCAAGATTCAAGATGTCAGGAGCCTTGCCACTGATCTCTTTAATAATGGAAAGGAACGGTGCAGACAGAAGATCATGAATATCAGGTTTGTCAGTTCAAAGTGTTTTTTTTTCTCTTCTGTCAGTTTAGTTAATAAGGCACAAGGATAATTCCGGCTTCAACCGGATACAGAGTTGAAAAAACTTGTAAAATGGACTAAACTGTCCCAAAACTATATTTTTGTTATAGCTTTTTCTTCATCTAGTAATAACCAATTCATTTTAAATGGAAGCAGACTTCAAAGATTAAGACATTTCAATATCTTTCTTTCTTTCTATTGACCTAAATCTGATGAATTCAACATTTTACGCAGATTTGTAGGTCACATCTTACGCGAATATTATTAGTTTGGACTTTTTTTTTATCGTGTATGTTAGATTTAGATTGACTTAGAGACACAAGTATGTTCAGAAAGCAAATTTCATTGTAAAAGACAATATAATCGAAGACAAATATCACAAATAGAATTTATATAACATATTCACGGTATGACATGAGGTTAAGTATGTGATTGACGACTACGGCAGTTCTCCCGTATCGGTTGTGTCGCTTCAAACAAAAGTTGCACTGTCTCTAAGTCTCAGAAAGTCAAATCAACCCTCTTTTCACCAGGAGAATTTATTTTTAATTATTAAATCAAACAACGCATATTGTATGCATTGATTACTTTTATTCTCGCCAGTAGGAAATTTTACCCATTACTCGTCAGCAACACACACACACACACACACACAGAGAAAGAAAGAAACTCCTCAATCCTATCAGTTGCAGATCCATATATTACCAGCGAACATTTTCACTGAATTATTTTGGAGGGAGAAAGTGTTTCTTTATTATTAATCCAGGAAATCTCATCTTCACACAAAACGCTGCTTCGTTAATTCAGGGGCATAACAATAATTTTCTTCTTTATCATATTTTGCCGGACTTGTGATCATCTACTGATCTTGTCTAATATGTTGTAAATTAAAAATACAGTAGATTTCCAACAAGTTGTGTGATTGTTTTTTAGCGAAATCTTTTTTCTCGTCCCAATCATTAACCTTAAGTTATTCTTTTAGTTATTGTTTTCACAATGTCACATTTCTTTATCAAATCATATGAATCGTTATTAATGCCTCGAAAACCAAATTGGCTATATTCCATCACCGCCAATCAGACTTCGAATTTCCGCTCGTCACAATGAACGGACGTCCCCTCGAGGAAGCTCCGTGCCTTGAGAGAATATTGGGCCTCCCGACCTCAAGTGGAACTCTTATATACGATCCGCAGGTAAAGCTATTGGCTCCCTGTACCAATCCAGAAAGTATCTGACTCCTTATATTATCCTCTACCTTTATAAGAGTCAGGTCAGACCGAAAATGGAGAACTGTTGTCATATTTGGGCAGGAGCTCCATAGACCTCACTTTCCACTTTTCAAAAGCATCACCGAGTTCTTGTTGGAGAGAAATTATTTTCCAACCTTCTACCTCTCTCTCTCTCTCTCACAAACGGGATCTGGCAAACCCCTCGCTGCTCTATAGCTACGAATATGGAAAGTGCTCGGACGAACTACATGTCTTGGTTCCGTCAGGTCTAACCTTCATGGCGAGGAGCCGCCATGATACTTATATTGGAGCAAAGGATCCACATTCCCAGTTTCTACCAGCAAACCACTGAACAGACTCCCAAGAGGATTTTTTCGCAATCACTACAATCTTAACCTGTTCAATATTAGAGTTAACTATTATCTTCCCCTCCTATCCGTATAAACTGCCTCTTAACGTAACCATCAAACTCGAGTGGCTCTCGGCCCTTGTACAGGGTGAACCTTAAAAAATACATATTTGTCTAATTTAGACATCGAAGCAAGTGGTTAACACCAATGATAACCACCTGATGAGGTGTCTAAATTTTTGTACTGGTAACTTACATGTTCCAATGTAACAGTTTATAATATATATATATATAAAGAAAGAAATCCGATGTGAAATTGCTTGACTTATTTTAGTTTTTTATAACCTTGCAAGGATTTTATCTGAAATTCTTCTTTGTTTCGCTCTTAGATTTGCCAAATCTTCTTTCCTATTTTTGCTTATTTCATCAAACTGACTGTGGAAGATTGAGAGTGCTGCAACCATATTTATTGCTACAATTTCATTAAGTGAACTTTTACGAGACCTCATTGGAGCCAATCAACGGTAAAAAAGAAGAAATCTAGAGACCTTTGTTTTTTTTATATCGAGGTTCATGCATTTCTTAAGGACGTTAGTGCAAATCTAACTGGAACTGCCTCGATCCAAGTTTGAACTTTGCTCGTTGATTCTATTCCCGCGTGCCGTTAAACGTTACGCCACTCTTATGTGTTTAACTGTCCAATCTTTTCCCAAACTCATTGAAATAGATCAAATTACCATTGATTCCATCGACTGTTCACCAAGACTTTGCGTACATGAAATGTTGATTTCGATGCTAATATTGGTTCTTTTCTTCCTCGTATTTACACATCACACTCATTCAACAAGGAATATTTTAAAAAATCATAATGGATTTTAACCCATTTATTGGTTTTGACAAACTTTTCAACAAATAAGAGTTTCCTTTATTTTTCATTGCAAAAATGTGACATTACTTTCCGAACAGTTTTGCATCTGTTTGCCTTATATATATATATATATTGATGCATGTTTCATTAAACAATATAGACAAGTTTTGTCTATTTATTTTAAGTAAGTTCCTTTCATATCGGCTGATAAGCTTAATAACATTATCATTGAAAGACGAAAGGAAATCACCATATTGATACATGTTTAAATCCAATCTAAGCTTTCAGTTTACATAAGCCATTATCAAAGATGACAATTACTTTTCAATATATCAACCAATACACGGACGAAACAATAATGATAGTCTGTTTTTGTTGCATGAAAAATTTCAAAGCAACGACTAACACGTGTACACGTGACGCGGAAGTGAAAATCGCGTCGCAGCTCGTGACGTCAGACACGCGAGAGTGAAAACGAGAAGTATAAACCAATGGCTTCTGTTATCAATTATAGGCGTTTAAGAATATTTGTGGAGATTTCGTAGTTTATTTTGTTCAGGTTAGGTTTCAACTGTTTTATGAATATAGCTTAAAGAATTTTTAGTTTTTGTTTATTGTTTTCATGTTTAAGTATAGTTGTGTTTTCAACAAGGATTTTCCAGAATTGTGTACGCAGCGAGGCATGTTGTTTTAAATACCTAAAAACAAATGTGGGTCTAGTTTTCTATGTAAGTTCATTATAAATTGATCTTCCTACGTAAAATCAAAACATTTTTTTTCAACGTGGTCTTTTAAATTTTTTTTAAATAATAATAAAGATAAAATTTTTAATTTGGAGTCGCTAATCAAGTCATATACAGGGTTTATCAAAAATACTTTTACAAACCTTGAGAGCGGCTTCCTCGCACCAAAATCTTCGTTCTTGAGTTATTAAGTTTAAAGAAAGTTTACTGTAGATGACGCTGTGTTGACATGTAGACTAGGTTACATTTGTCATTCGTGTACATTTGTGGCTAATCTGTCTTCAACGTTTAACGTCTGTAGAAGAGAGTTAACTGAGAAGTGTTCCGTTTAACAATGGCAGGATATTCATACCGTGAGCAGCCAGATATGATTTTCGCATACGGCTGCGTGAATGGTAATGGACACGAGGCTGCATGGTTGTATTAAATGGCGTTTCCAGACCGAAGGCAGCCGAGTCATCCAAGCTTTGCTACTGCTTATTGTTGTGTTGCTGAGGCAGAACCCGTGACACTCCAAAGTTTGTAAATGTATTTTTGGATTGTATCTTGGAATTTATATTTAACAGTCTCTACAGTAAAATTTAAACTTAATAATTCAAAAACGAAGGATATGTCAGGAACCTGCTTCCAAAGTTTATAAATGTATTTTGACACACCCTGCATATGAAAAAGAAACAAATTATGAATTTCAACATTTAATTTATTTTTTTTTCATTTTAAGAAATTAGTTGGCATGTTTTTCTTTTGGCTTCCGTATAGACGTCAATTTACAATGAATTTACATAGCAAGCTGGACCCCACTTTTAACTGTTATAAAATTTAATTATGAAAGTATTATTTTTGTATATTCTTGATTTGAATTATTATTGGAATATGAAAAAAAAAAAAAAACAATTCTGGTTGAAGTTGCCTATTGTACAACGCCGCCGTAGCTGACGGTGAAATTACTTATTAAATGTTACCTCCAAAAGATTGGCTAAAATATTAAAATGCCTGTGTGTATAAACGTTCCGATTTTTGTAAATACGGATGTCCATACACGATATTTTCGGAAAATAAGTCTCGTAAATTTAAAATTTATTGACAATTTTCTAATATTTCCTCACCAGTTGTCTAGGTGTCTTCGTAAGTAAGACTATGAAACCAAATAGTTGAAATTCAATAAAATATTAGAATGCTTAAAGTATTTCAATCTTTTTAAAATTACGAGGTGGTTAAAAGAAATAACTAAAAAAGGAGTTTAAGTTGTATTCGTCATTTAATTTTAAGTATTTCCTCCTTACATAAATCTCGCAAACATCAGATTATCGATAGATGCGTCAGCACCTTATAAAAACACTCATCAAGTGTTAAAAATATTTTTCTACGATATTTTAAACTAAAAGCAAGTAATATTTGTTTTAATTCAAATTGATTAAACTTTAAATCAGTTAATTTTTCTCAAATAAAGTTAGAGAAAAGTATATTTTATTTTTGAAAGAATTTTTAATAGAGAATTACGTTGTGTTGACAGATTTTTCAATATTCCTGTTTTAGTGATTTAAAACAAGTAACTCACACCAATTTAAATTCGGTTTGAAATAAATCAAAGTATTTTTCTTATTGGAAACATTAAATTTAATCTTTTAGCTTGGTACTGAAAATATAACAAAAACTTAAAGAAAAAATTTTCATTTTAAAAATAGATTTTAAACCATAGGCATCGCTTTTTTAAAAAAAAATTTAAGTACCTACTTATTAAGAAAAAGGCACTGAAACATTTTTCTCTCGCACACCCAAATAAGCTATCGTAGTTGTTTACATTTATGAATGTCGAAGGCCTGCCTGACTTCATGAACTCGGAGACAATGAAAGACGGAAAACGAAGACTAGAAACAAATAAAAGGAGATTTTATGGTGTTAAACAAGTGGCTATATCAGTTAAAACGTGCCGGGTGACACTATCAAACACTGGGGTCGGTCGACGATAAAAGGGAACTGAAAAATACCCTTAAAATTGGTCAAGTGATAAGACAAGTCATAAATGATTAGTGGGTGGGCAGTTCGGTCATTGTACCGATTCTCTGACCCTCTAATGTTAAAAAAAAAATAACTTTGATGGTTGAAAGTGAAATTATAAACCTTGCCCTAATCGTGACCCTAATTCTGGAATTCGGTTTGTTTTATGACCAATTTCTAGCTACCGTTCGTTCCTTATTTCCAAACCGCTGTTAGTTTCCATAAACAAAGACGCAAATTTAGCTCTTTCGGGGACTCGGATGGCGCGGGGTGGAGTCATCTGGAAAAGTACTAGGAAATAGATATGGAGCTTCAAATTCCAATGGAAGATTTTTCAGTGGAATGTTTACGAGGAAGACTAGGTGAAGAAGTTTAAATTTTAGGACGGGGATAATTATTTATCAATTAGATTGTCACGCCACCATAGCTTGTAAAGGATGACGGTCAGTGAGTTAAAACAGAAACTGAATGAAGACGAAACAAAGTATTAGGAGAGACGATGCGCATGCGTCGTCACAACAAAATTTGACATTTCATCCGATAACAGACACTCAAGGAATAGGAATTATAATATTAACTGTTTCCTTATAAGGAAACAGTCAGCATTCATTGGCCAAGTAGCTTGTACTACTCTCTTTTGAGATTTATAAAATATTTCTCATAACAATTTTTCAAGAAAATAGATTTTTCAAATCCAGCAGCTGTTATCGTCTTTTCCTCTATTGAAGTGAGGTTTCCTTCCTAACGTATTGATTGAAGTAGTGTGGAAAATCAAAAACTTAAATATGTTATTGTTTTCTCTTCGAGTTATATGTATCATCCATTTCAGCTGTTGCTGTTGTTGAAAGTTCTCAAGTAATGTGGTTTCTCAGGATATATATTGTATATTATTATTATTATTATTATTATTATTATTATTGTGTCAGTTTGATATTAAACGCTCCTTGAATTTTCAATTGTTTCTTTTTGTATATAAGAATTTTTGTCAACTATTGGCATATGTTTAATTAGAACAAAAGTTAAAGTGTACGATAGTGTAAGTGAGTGTAAGTAAAGAAACGTTTGCATGTGTAGGTGTATATAGGACGGTAGCGTTAATTCATACTTTAACATTCCTAAATATTCCTCACTTATATTTATATATTATCTTTTACGTGACGCCTGTCTGACCAATTCGAAATTACCAAAAAATCATAACATTCCAGAATTCTGTTTTTTTCTTTTTCATTTCTATTCTCAGTCTCTGACGAAGCCTTAATAAATTCGAAACATGTTAGATAGAGATTCATCTCGTACTTTGTTCTTAATTTCATTTTATCACACACACACACACACACACACACACACACACATATATATATATATATATATATATATATATATATATATATATACATATATATATACATACATACATCTGGCTTACTTTTCTACGTGATAGACGTACACATCTGAGCAATATGTCATCACTGCTCAATCTTCTAAGCCATATTTGCATGGGCCAAAAAAGCTTTGTATACCGTAATTTCCCTCTTTTCTCGTTGTTCAGCTTGTCAAAGACGTTGACACGTACGAGAAAGAAAATAGCTTAACGATAGTGACACGCGGCAGGTGCCCATGTTATCAGAAATTACACACACACACACACACACACACACACACACATATATATATATATATATATATATATATATATATATATAAACACATACGCAAACGAATTGTACATCAGGTTGGGAAAATGTATAGAAGTTGGCATTTGACATCTGTTTATATAGAATCCTATGGGCTTTTTTAATGGTGCTTGTTGTCAATCCATATTTACTCGGAATATAAAAATGTCTTAGACCTTAGAGCCCACAGAATAATAAAGAAAACAGAATGCCAAAATGGAGGCTTTTCTGCTATAACTACCTCTACTCCTCGCCAATATTTATTGTTTTAAAAAGAATTGTAATAAAACCTAAAAATATAAAAGTGATTTTATACATTTTCTTTGTTCTTCAAAATTGACAACAAAAATAATAAACACTATTTTTTACATTCTTTATTCGAATGGATAGCCAAACCACGTCTAATTGCCAATCCATTCGAACTTTATAAAGTGGTAAATAATAAGGATTTCCTTAGAGTTGGTTCTCACATATTTTAATAATTTAGTAATTTCTACATTTACGAATGAAAAGGGTTTTCATGTGTATTTCCTTATAATATTGGTGAATGTTAAATATTGCATTATTTTTCGAATAGTCTAAACCTAAAACTACTCTTGTAAATAACTAATCTAAGAAATAGCGTGTAATATTTTTGTTGTAAATTCTCAAAAATAAAAAGTACGTATAAATTCACTTTTATCACATGTTTAGGTCTTATTACATCGCTTTTTAAAACATTGCTGAGGAGTAACAGTACTTAAAATAATAGCGGTGTCAAGGAAGAAAATGTTCATTTAGCACTGCGTTTGTTGCAGATACAAAAGTCAAAGATTGCCAAAATGTTATAACGCAAAATATAAACTGCGTTGATTTTTATTAAAATGACCAAAAACAAAGCGTATGTTTTGGAAGGAACACATTTTTATTTCCTCATTTTAAAACTATGAAGCAGTGAACTTTTGGTTTTCACTAAGACTGGGTTTGTAAAAATGATTTAAAAATTTTATAATTGGCATATTTTGTGTTTTAGAGAAAATATTTAAATTGGAAAAGCCATATTCCATCCAATCTTGATAATTCTCTATGAATCAAAACTGTTTTGGTTTCATTGGAATTTCTTTTGATCAATGTTAGTGAAAGCAGAAATATTTTCATTACAGACTGTCGTGTTTGATTTTTATTAAAATGCACCCCCCCAATTCTTTTGGTAGGAACACTTTTATATTTACGTCTTTTAAAAACCTCTATAATTCAATGAATGGTTCTATTAGGTTGGTGCAAAAATAATGACGTAATAATGTCGTTTTTTGACGTTAAAAAAATACGTCAAAAACGACATTATTACGTCATTATTTTTGCACCAACCTAATAAATCAATATTGCGTCCTGGATAAGACGATAAACTGCATCTGATCAGGAGGTTTTGAGGAGCGTGGAACCGAACCACCTCTTAATTGCTGGTGTTCCCAGGTCCATCCTGACCCTGGGTGGTAGCACCTGTTAGGGTCTCAGTTATGGGCAAATAGTTAACCCCACAACCTGACTCAAAACACTATGAAATGTAAAAATAGATTTTAATACCAGAAATACTTTTTAAAAAAAATAGTATCAACAATAAATATTTGAAAAAAGAAAATATTACCAGAAATAAAAATCATGTCATCATTAAATAATCCATTGAGGTTAATATGCCACAAAACAAACCAAACTATACATTTTTTTTTAAAAATATTACCAGCTATACATTTTTTTTTTCAAAAAAAAAAAAAAGAAAAAAAAAAGGAAATTTTGTCGACATTAAATGACCCATTATGCCGTAAAACAAACCAAACCAAATCAAGATTATATTTTGCATTTGCCAACAGATCTGAATTGACAACATGTATCATAAAATTCTGATGATAAAAATGTCAGTTTTTATGTCTGGCGTATTTCCGGTCAAACTCTACAGAAATAATGGCCACTCTATGGATCCTTTTATAGTTCGAAGAAATTCCGAAATGTTGTTTGTACCTGTTAGAGCTAAATTGTAATATGTGGGGTCAAATATAAAGAGGCAGGTTGTTTATGTCAATGAGTGTGTTATCTGATTAAAATTGCTATTCGTCTTTCTCTTGGTTTTCAACAATTCCGACATTCGAAGTATAAAGATTTTGTAGCGGATTTCTTGTAAGTGAGTTTAATGACTTGCCTTTAAAATCGGCATTTAAAAAGCAAACTTTTATCTAGGCTTGAACACTTGGAAAATGTATGAATAAATCAATGAGAGTATATTTATTTACATCAACTAGTATCCACCTCCTAATTGTTATGATCACAATATTTCCGGCCTTCTTCAGGTGACTGGCTTAGTTGGTATCACCGGCTACAGTCGCCGAAACGATGTGAAGAGATGCAACGATAACAAAACCTGTATGTGTGTGTGTGTGCGTGTGTGTATATGTATATATGTGTGTATATATATGTGTGCGTGCGCGTGCGCGTGTAGAGTACATATATTTTTTTTTCCATCATTTAGATTTATAGGTCATATCACGCTGAAACACCGTCCCCCGTACGATCACCGAAGTTAAGCAACGCCGAGCCTGGATGGGTGGCCGCTTGGAAATACCAGGTGCTGTAAGATTGGATGTGCGGGTGGTGCAATGTATAACGTTTCGAACATGGAAATAGGAGAACCGAGTTCGAATTCCAGTCGGGTTCATTATATTATTTGCAAAATGCCTTTGGGAAGGTTATGCATCCAACTCTTCTCCCCAACTATGGGTTAAATAATAAGACTTGTATCGGCAAATCATTGTTATCTCCTCCAAAATTGTTACAATCTAAAAATATTTTGTGGATTTAAATAACTAGCAAAAAAGGTTGATAAGCCGTAAAAACAAATCAATCGATCAATTTTCCATCATTTACTGTTTATCAATCAGTGCTTGAGTCCTGACACTCACTTAAATGTTTTTTTTATCAGAGGATTTACCCGATGTTAACATCCGAAATAGATTTTAAACATTGAATAGAACAAAAAAGTTAATTCCAGAGATACAAGAATTTCGGTTATTAGCAGAAATACTATTTTAAAATCGATTTATCTGTATAAATAAAAATCGATTTGTCTGTATTGATAAAAATAACGCGCTATCTGACTGGTTCTTAATGAGGTTTCTGTAACATAATTGTTCCACAGAGTGGGCTGATTAGTTCCACACACAAACTGTATCTTGAGGAAGTGTTGGTTGTTCTGTCAGGATTTTCTGTCCCTTAGACGACAGCGTGTCCCCACGCTAACGAGTTCTCTCTACCCGAGTCCAGAAATTCAATTTTCCTTCTTCAAGACTGGTTGCCAATCACGGGTAAAGAAACCAATCTGTCATACTGTTTAATCTATAGCTAAAGGGGACAAGAAATTTCCATTCTAACAGTTTCTTCTCTCGCACTTTTCGCTTCCGGCTTCTTGCTTTCCAGTCAACTTTGATCTTCAAAAATTTAAATGCAACGTCTATCGTTATCTTCTGTCTTCTTAATTCCTGTTCTTTTATTGTTCTCTCTCCTTAATATGTTTTTAGTCTTCTTTTTTTCACATTCAGTAACCCACTTGCGTCTTAGTGGCTTTATTGCCTTGCTTAGGGTGAAATTATGTTTTAAAAATCTGACTCTTGTGATGATAAAGTATGATAAAAAGTGTCAGGAACTTTCTAATTTTTGGAAACTTACAATAGTGAATGGAAGAAATAGTGAGGAGTTTGATTATCATCTGTGAAGATTAACTTTGGCTTTTAATCGCACCTCTAAGAGATGAAAAATGGTGTCAATAATATCCAAAGATTCCATCAACATTGAACATGTTTTGTTTCCTCATGTTGACTAGTATTTTCGAAAATGTATAAGCTATCACCTTTAGTTTAATTCTTTAGGGTCATATTACTCTGTTATTACTTATGCTTGGTACCTCATGGCACATAAGACCCCTGATGAGGTTTCTGCAATGGAATTGTTCTAAGGGTCGAGGTGAATGTACTGTGAGGAAGTTTTCTGTTGGAAATTTCCTACTCTTAGAAGAGAAACGTATTCTATCCACCGGTCAGGAATTTAGAGTTTTCCTTCCCCTTGAACGAAGTGCCCCGTATTTCCATAGCTGGAAAAGAAGATAGATTTGTAACCCCATTATCTCAAATATATTTGTTACTATGAGAGCATAGGGTCGACTGAGAAGCAAGAGAATGAAATTCGACGATTTCCAACTTTCAGGAATATTTTTGAACGCGTATAGAATAAAACTCATCTTTCATTAAGATACCTTTTCTCTCTTTTTTTTTTTAAAAAAAAATGCTATTTCCCTTCAGGACGTAAGCAATCATAGCTCTCTACATCTTCTTTTTATTCATAATCTGTGAATTGCTATAACTCTTAGGAAACGTTAGTGGGTTATTCTCGTTTCCCTCTCCATAGTTTTGTATTCTGAGTTTTCCCTCTCTTTGACTGGAGAGCCCAGTCTAGCCTGATATTTAACAGTAAGCAAGAAGTGACAAATTTATAACTTCTTTTTTAACAGCAAGGTTCACCCTGTACAAGGCCTGGGGGGCAGCTGAAGTGGAAGGTTACGTTAAGGAGGCCAGTCGAAGTAGACGGTTACGTTAAGGGGTAGTTTATATGGATAAGAGAGGAAGATAATGGTTAACCATAGACTTGAAAAGGTTAAGATTGTTGTGATCCGGGAAACATTTTTTTGGAGTCAGGGCAGTGGTTCGCGGGAAGAAGCTGTTCGAGTGGAACTTACTTCTCGCCGATGGAATACGGAAGAAATATAGGTGGTTTGCTCCAATATAAGTGTCATGGCGGCTCCTAGCCGTGAAGGTTAGACCTGGTGGAACCAAGGAATGTAGTTCATCCGAGCACTTTCCATGGTAGTAAGAGACTCGCCACATCCCGCTTGTGTGTGAGAGGTTGGGGTGTGGAAAATAATTCTTCTCCAAGAAGGACTTGAGGAGGCTTTTGAACTCTATCAAGACTGGAAAGTGAGGAAGGGGCAGCGCCAAGCCAAATATGGTAACAGTATTCCATTTTAGGAGGCACAGCGGAGTAATGGATAGCGGCTCGAATTGAGGAATCGGAGAGCCGAGTTCGAATTCCAGTCGAATCCATTACATTCACTTACGTGCTGATACCCTTGGGAAAGGTATGAATGCTCTTCTTCTTCCCCCAGCTATGGGTAAATAGCAGGACAGACCAGATTCTATAGCCTTGGATGGCAACTGGTCTACCGCAGAAAGAAATGGCAACCTTCTTTCTTTTTATGTGCGATGTCCTTTCAGGACGTAGGCGATCATAGCTCCCGATCTTCCTCTATCCCTTGCAGCTCTCAACAAGTTGCTTCCCTCTGCTTCCTCCTCAGACCACGTTCTGTCATCCACTTGCTTAAATCCGCCAGGTATGTCACGCATTGTTTTCCCTTGTCTCTCTTTCCCTCTATTTGACCCGTGAGTATCAGATTCTCCAAGCTCTCCTTCCTCATTATGTGTCGCAGAAACTTCAGCTGCATCTTCCTGATATTAAGTATAAGCCTCCTCCTTGTTTTCAACCTCTCTGTTCTCATCTTTGCTCAAACACTCGGTCCATGATATCCTTAGGACAGTAAGTGTAACACTGAGATCCGTAGGCGTATTGGGATGGCCAAGGACACATTCCAAAAAATGTACAGAATACTGCGAGACAGGAGGATATCTTTGGTAACAAAGAAAAGAATGTTAACCTACTGCGGGAAAAAATCGGCCTCGTCAGTCATATATCGAAAGATACATGATCGTCTAAGCTTGTATCATGCATAGCACATAACTGACTGACTCCATTTTAGACCTTATCTTGCTCTTATAAAGGTAGAGGATAGCATGAGGAATCCAGTACTTACTTGACCTGTACAGGAATTTGAAATCGGCTCTTTGAGTTATGACCATAATGTGCGGTTATTAGAAGTTGTCTAAAGTAGCAACTTTGATGCGATTTTGTGAAGTGCGGGGTGGGGGAACTCTTGTTTATTTAGAATGAAATAGAAAGAAAGACAAAAACTGACCCTTAAAGTCCGAGTAACCGAGCGTGTTGTTAGTTTAAGGAGGAAATAACTTCTTTTTTTTCTTTTCTTTTCAAAACCCGTTTTGCCTCCTCTTCATGGTTTTCATTTCTGTTAATGTATTTATTATTTATTTTTCAATTTCGGAATGTGGGTCAACACGGCACTCCGTGTCGCCATAAGGTCAAGAGCTTGTGACCGGAAATCACTCCTGACATTCGGAGTGAAGTTGAACGGGGTCAAGTCAGAAAGAAATTACTCCACGCTCAGTACAGACACGCACTTTGGGAATGCTCAAGTGGGTCGCTGGAGTACTGATTGTTTTTTTTTTTATTATTTGTATTTTCTTCTTACAGATTTAGGAGACAAGATAAGAAAATAAATCTTTCTATTTATTTATTTTTCTTCTCTCCTACAATGACGGGTGGGATTTTATATATACAGTGTAACCCGGATATAAGAGAGTTGTCGGGACCGGAGAAGAAGTCTCTTATATCCGGGTCTCTTATATCCGAGTTACACTGTAGTACTATTTTTATTACTTAACCGTTATTTTTAGTGGATACTCATATTTAAGTAGACGCTCCGTTTATTTATTGAACCGTTTTTGTCTACTGGCCTGAATATTCGGGAAACTATGTATTAAAGAAAAATACTCTCCGGCAGGATTCGACCTCGTCATCACTTTAGGAGGGGGAAACCGTCAATAGATCTGACGTGCTTTGACCTTTCGGCTAGGGTGTATCGATGACTAAGCAAAGTTGGAAGTGCCTTTAAACACAGATTTTCGTCTGACTCTCGATATAGACATATCTGCTCAGTTTCGTATCCTAACGTAAACAAAGCAATTTCCAAAGAAAGGGATGGATTATTTATTTATTTATTAATCCAACAGATCTTTATTAATTAAACGTTATTTTTAGTGGATATTCGTATTTGCGTAGACGCTCCATTTAAACAGAATATTTATTTATTTTCGTCTCTCGAGAAATCTTATTAGAGAAAAATATGCTCTCTTCGGCAGGATTCGAACCTGCGTTCCGATCTAAACGGTCATTAGATCCCCTTGTTTTACAGATTGCTTTGTGTACGTTAGGATGCAAAACTGGGCTGATATGTCTATTTTAAGAGTCAGAGAAAAATCTGTGTTTCAAGGCATTATTCAACGTTGCTCGGTCATTGACCTACTCTGTAGGCAAGAGGTCAAACACGTCAAGTCTAATGGCAGTTTCTCCTAGGGAAACGCAGGTTCAAATCCTGCCGGAGAGCACATATTTTTTTCCCTAACACTCAGGCCGGTAGGCGAAAATAAATAAATATACTGCATAATAAACAAACAGAGCGGCCACTCAAATACGAATCGCTACTAAAAATAACGTTTAATTAATAAAAAAATATGTCGAATTGAAAAAAAAAATCAATTCCTTTCTTTAGATATAGTATTATATAATAATGGTGTATTTCGTTAAAAGAAATGTCGATTGGAATATATGAAAAAGTATGCCAGATTATAAATTTCATTTTTTCTTATATTTTATTTTATTTTTAATAAAAATATAAATAACTCCAAAAACGATTTGCGAAATAACATCATCGTCTTTTTGAACCTGTGGACAACATGTAGAGTTATTGAGCCACAGCCACGCCACACTAAGTGCTGCTGTGGTTTCAGTAGCAAGTAATTGTTACAGGGTGGAGTTACTAGCTCCACTCCCAGCTGGTTTTGAATTCAGTTTTTCTCCTATTAAGGTTGCAACCGAAGCAGTTTGTAATGGAAATGTCATTCAAAGTTAAAAAAAAAACTTCACAAAATATTAAAAGCTAGTAACATAAAAAAAGTTGAAGATATTTCGCTCGGTTTTTCTAAAGATTTAAAAATTACAAATGCGTGTGTGTGAAAGTGAATGTTTCTCTAAAAGCAAATCAGTTGGCCTTCAGCAAATCGCCGATTAGAAAACTACTGAAAATATTTTATACCAAAATTATAAATAGACAAACGATTCTATATTTTTCAGTTGTGCGTGTGGAGATTGATACACACTGTTTCTTATGTTATTTGTGCGAAAGTAAATGCAACGGCCACAGCCGAAATTTAAACTCGGCTTACCGATTCCGTTTTAGATACCAAAATAACTGCTACGCTAAAGTTGTATATTTTGGTCGAAATTTGGAAACTTGGTTTCGCTGGCACTTTTGCTTTTCCTCCTTACGTTGTCTTTATTCTGAGTGTAGCCATTGAGATCTTTCAAGATAGTTGCACGGCCGGTGCAAGGGTCGCGTGGACTCCCCTCGAAACTATGATACGTCTCCCAATCTATTATACAGGTACCCCACTTTACTACATCTCATTTTTCATAAGATATTATTCATATAAAAAGACAAATTTTATTGTAGCCTAATTCTGTATAGTAATGCAATATAGATGAACAATTCAACTAGAAAAACTGGAAATAAATACAATGTATCTAAATACAAATTAGAGACCTGTCATAATCATTCCATCTTAAATAATATTTAATTTTTCAGGATGTGTTCTTAATAATTTCTAGTTTACAGGCAGTGGTGATGGTGTTCTTCTTCTTCTTCTTCTTAATAATAATAATAATAATAATAATAATAATTGTTATTATTATTATTATTTTTATTTTCTTTGATTTCTGGCGTTTACACATTTCTTTCCGGGTCCCGCCCAGGGACATAAGGTCAGAAATGACATCATGACACTTTTTTACATAGATAAAGCCCTTCGTAAAGTGTGGGCTGTACTTGTCAGAACAATTCTTTGTATCTCATTGAGGCATGGACTTCCAGGAATCCCTTCAATTAGTCTACTGCAATCTTTTCCAACCAGTCCTAGGACTCCAACTACAACAGGGATTGTTGATGTTCCCATATGCCACATTTTAGAGATTTACTATTTCAAGGTCCTTGTATTTTGACAGCTTTTTGAATATCTTCAAAGATACATTGCAGTCAGCAGGGACTGCCATATCAATAAGGAGGCACCGTTTTTGTTTGTGGTCTTTAAGAACAATATCTGGGCGGTTGGCTTTGATTGTTCTGTCAGTGTGTATTGTGTAGTCCCATAGAATTGTAACAGGTCCTATCTCCGTAACCGGATCTGGGTGGTGTTGGTACCAGTTTCTTTCAGTTTCCTTCTCGTAGAAGTTGCAGATTTTCCAATGCAGATATTGGCCTACTCTGTCATGCCAGGTTTTATATTCAGTGGGTGCCAATATCGTGCAACCTGATACAAGATGATCAATCGTTTCTGGATATTTATCACAGAATCTGCATTTTGGGCTGACACAATATTTTAGTATATGTGCTTGATAATTCCTAGTTAGCAAGCATTGGTCATGTGCAGCAAGGATAAAACCTTCAGTTTCAGCTTTTAACCCTGCACTACGTAGCCACTGTTGGGTACGGGTTTTGTCTACGTCAGCTTGATTGATACGGGCAGAGTATTGGCCATGAAGCGGTTTATCTTGCCATCGCTTCTGTATCTGGTCGGTTGCATTCGTCTTTGCTGTCTTTTTTAAGTAATTATTATTATTATTATTATTCCTGCTTTGTATCCCTGTAGAGCCGGGTCCATGTTATGGTCCTTAGCCTCCTACCCGATGCCATCCCCAGAATGTACGGCCCTGGTATTGTTGCAGTGAGATTTTTTCTGAACTGATATTTTAGTTAATACTTATTTAAACGTATGGGGAGTGGCTGGTATTGCTGGAGTGGTCTTTTATCTCGACTCTCATAATTAATAATACTATTTTTAAAAACATTGGGAATGAGGCCTAGCACCGTAAGCCCCACTTTTGCAAGTACGGCTCTGGTATTGTTGTAGTGGGGTTTTATCTGGACCCTAAAATTTTATGTTATTTTAAAATATAGAGGAGAGCGCTTAGACCCCAAATCCTCACACCAGAACGGCCCTAAGATCAATTTTTAATCGACTTTTATTTCATAATTATCGACTTTTCCTACCTTGTCAAAATATCCGAATTTTCCGTTACCGAATTTTCCAAAATTCATAAGATATATGAGATTTCACAGCTCTAGCGTCACTCCTTCATAGTCAGCCTATGAACTTTTCAGTCCACTCTCGTACCTGGAAAGAAACAATGCTTTTATTAATGAGAAGAGGTGAAATGAACGTATGCAAGATTTCACAGTTCTAGCATCACTCCTTAGCCTCGTATATACAACATTTACATTTATTTACATGTATTTTTTATTTTTATATATAATTTTACCTTTATTTTTAATTGAATCTATATAAATTAGAATTTTTCTTAGCACTTTCAGGCTTGTCTCAGTTTTTGGCGGGATAAAATTGAAGGTCACTCGATCGATGATATTCTGAATTTAATGTTGTCTAGAAATCGACTACGAAGATTAACTCTTTTTTTTATTTGCAACTGGTTTTCATTGTCATCGGTTTGTCTGAAGGAAAGCACTGTAATGGAAATATTATTCAAAGTTAGAAAACTTTGCAAAATATTAAAAGCTAGTAACATCAAAAAGCAGAAGATATTTCGCTCGGCTTTTCTAAAGATTTAAAAATTACATGTGCGTGTGTGTGTGTGAAAGTGAATGTTTCTCTAAAAGCAAATCAGTTGGCCTTCAGCAAATCGCCGATTGGAAAACTACAGAAAATATTTTATACCAAAGTTATAAATAGACAAACGATTCTATATTTTTCAATTGTCGTTTTTAGATTTACTTTGTATTGATTTTCGACCTTCCTTTATAGTCGACGAACAGACAGACACGGGCCGAGGTGCGGGATGGGGAAAACTTAAGCTCTGTTGTTCGATCAGAAATGGACTGTCGATTTTTAAATATTGTCTTTTTAAACCTCTTTTAAAAAGGAAAATTGCTGTTGAAGAACTTTTCCCAAATAAAAAAAAACATTCACACTTATGTATTCTTCACTCTTCAGGGTTAGAAAAATCAGACCAGAAACCCTTATTTTCCTTTTGTTTATTTTCTTTCGTTTTCATTTTTTTTTTCGTTCTCTCTTTCTTTTTCATTCTTTTGTTTTCTCTTTCTTTCATTCTTTGTCTTTCTCTTTCTTTTTCATTCTTTGTCTCTCTCTCTCTCTCTCTTTTTCATTCTTTGTCTCTCTCTCTCTCTCTTTTTCATTCTTTGTCTCTCTCTCTCTCTTTTTCATTCTTTGTCTCTCTCTCTTTTTCATTCTTTGTCACTCTCTCTTTTTCATTCTTTGTCTGTCTCTTTCATCCTTCTTTTCTCTCTCTCTCCCTCTTTCATCCTTCTTTTCTACCTTTTATTGTTTGTTCTCTCTTTCATTCCTTTTTATCTTTCTTTCATTCTTTCCTTACTCTCACTCATTCTTTCTTTTTTCTCTTTCTTTTTTTCTCTCTTTTTATCTTTTCTTTCTTTCTTTTTTCTATTTTTTTTCTATTCTTTCTTCCTTTCTTTCTTTTCTCTTTCTGTCTTTTCTCTTTCTGTCTTTTCTCTCTCTTTCCTTCTTTCTGTCTTTTCTCTCTCTTTCCTTCTTTCTGTCTTTTCTCTCTCTTTCCTTCTTTCTTTTCTCTCTCTTCTTTCTTTCTTTTCTCTCTTTCCTTCTTTCTTTCTTTTCTCTCTTTCCTTCTTTCTTTCTTTTCTCTCTTTCCTTCCTTCTTTCTTTTCTCTCTTTCCTTCCTTCTTTCTTTTCTCTCTTTTTCCTTCTTTCTTTTCTCTCTCTTTCCTTTCTTTCTTTCTTTCTTTTCTCTCTTTTTTCTATTCTCTCTCTTTCCTTCTTCATCCTTTTCTCTTTCCTTCTTTCTTTTCTCTCTCTTTCTCTCTTTCATTTTTTTTTTCTCATTGCTTTCTTAAATTACTACCGAGGTACAAAGAATACTTTTTAAACATCTTAATGGTTAATAGGTTGGTCCGACGACGGAACTAATGTGGAATCTGCAATTCGAATTGAAATTCAATCGTATCCTGTTGCGTTCATTTTTGTTAATACCCGTCAGAGAAGGCATATATCCATGTCTTCTACCCTCACCCACTATCTATGGGTTAAATATCGGGGTAGAATGGTTTCTAGCTTTGGGTAGAATCCAGTCTAGGAAAACAACTCTAAATTCAAAATCGTGGAGAAGATAAAGAGAAAACAGTCTCCTATGACGTCATAGCAATTCACAGATAATCTATAAATAGAAGCTGGAAAGCTGTGATCGAATATGTCCTTAAGGGATATAGCATTTAAAAACAGTAACTTTAGAACACTGTATGAAACAAATAGGAATGAATTTTAACTGTTTCGTTGTCACATTGTCTCTGTCTCTGAGAAAATTCTATATTTTAAATATAATTTTTAAAAGGCTTTATTTTTAAACTTAACAACCACTGCCGACTTAATTTTAATAGTTTTGCCATCACCTCCGCCATTGTATATTTGATAATCAAACTTATTTCCTGTCCAAAAATTTGTCAGAAAAATTAAAGTTCTTCTGTGTCTGAGGTTTCATAATTTTTTATACCAACTGTTGTGGTAGGATCCACCTAATTTGCATAGTGGAGTACCGACCATATAAATATGGTTGGTACCGGGAAGGAATGAGAGATTCAACCAGAGATCGACTGTCGAACTCTATGCATTAGCAGAGAGGAACCCGGACGAGGCTTTGCCGAAGGGCAAGGTTTCGTCCGGGGAGGTAGACAGGCCTTGAACCCGTCTAGGCGGGTTCAAAAAGGCTATATTTTTGGCCGAGCCTACGGGCTCGGAGATACCCACATTAAACCGGCCTTGTGCCACATTTTATCCTCGTGGGTGGATAGATAAATACAGAGATTCAACCAGAGACTCTGCCCGACTGCGACTCAGTCAACACATTCTCCAGGAACGGTCTTCCCAGGAATATACAAAAGACTATATGTAAATATTGTGTACACTTTCTTGTTTCAATACATTTTGTTCTAAGTACATTTTGTGTTGCATTATTATTCCATGCATTAGTCAAGTTTCAACACCAACGAACTCTTCATGAATTTCTTCATCGATACCAGGCATGATTCAAAAAATAACAGTTGTGATGTCTTTTTGTTTGACGGTTCAAATTCCTTTGCCCTTTCTTTTTCATTATTGTTTCACGATAAAATTCATTTTAGCTTTACGTTTTGTTAATGCATTTTGGTTTCTATTTTCTTACACTCGATCTATTTGTTCGAATAATTATAATAATAATAAGGATCATTGATGATCATAAATAGTATAGGTAATAATTAAAATAATTAAAACTTTTTAAAATCAGTTTTTTTTTTTATTCAATTGACTAACATCATTAATGTGGAAGATGTGTTTTGAGCAGGAGCATTTCGTCAGAAATTGGAGAAGTGACCACGATTTATGTACTCCCCACTCTCCATCCCAGGCATTTATCGACTCTTGTATAGTCCTATCATCCTCTATGGGGACCACTGATCTAAAAGGATTAATTTGAAATTTTATTTTGCTAAAAGAACTACTGATCTTCATTCCAATATATTTTAAAGTTTAATTTTTTTAAATTATGAATAGAAATGACTTTTTATTTAAGGGTAGAAATCACTACTTTTGTTTATAATTGTTTATTAATAAGATTCATTTTTGACTTTACGTTTTATTCCTTTTTATTTTTCTTCCTGTACTGTATGTTTGAACAAATAATAATAATGGGGCACGTGACGATATCAGTAATTCCAGTTGTAGTTGGAGCCCTCGGATTGATTGGGAAATGCTTCCGACAGACTCATTGAAGTGATTCCGGGTAGTCAATGCCTTAAAAAAATACAAAAATTGTACTCCCAAATACAGCTCACACATTATGAAGAGCTTTATCTACATAAAATGTGTATGACCTTAGTTTTTATTTTTATTTTTTTTTGTTTTTGTTTTTTGTTTTTTACAAAAATACCCCGTGGAGAATGTCATAAAGCTATTTCGGACCTTAGTTCTCTGGTTGGGATCCGGAAGGAAATGTGTATACAACAGAAATCAAAGGAAATAATAATAATAATAATAATAATAATAATAATAATAATAATAATAATAATAATAATAATAATAATAACGGAGAGAATTTAATAAAAAATAATAAACTCATTAAAAATAAATTAATATATTTTTTATTGAATTGGTTGACATTATTAATGAAGAGGGTGTGTTCTGATGAGCTGTAGAAAGGTCACTGATATTTGGTTGGAAATTAGTAAGTTATAGTCGTAAGTCAATCCGTTTAATTTATTGACTTCCTGGATATTTCCATCACCCTGCTATGAGAATTCCAATTCCTGACATATCTGGGCTCAAACACCACCTAGCTGATTGCGGAGTACACAATTTCATTATCCATGTTTCTCAGACATTTGAAAATTTGTTTTTATCGACTATTTTAACTTTCCTAGGCATGAACATTGGAACAGAGACGTGTAACAGAAAGTCGGGACCTCTAGCAACTATTCACTGTTTGTCAGAGAATTTACAATGAGTAAACTTGGCATACAGATGTTAACGTGGCCGATGTCTCATACAGTAAAGAAAGGCTTTGTGGAATTCGTAATGGGTTTCACATGGTTAATAAAAGTTAACACAAACACTATGTGTATCTGATTTCAGTGGTAAATGACTTCGATCGACCATCCCGAGTAAATAAATAAATTCAGGAAATATTAATCTAAGAAAATAAAATCTCTTTATAAAGCTAACTTAGCATATACAGTGAAAAAAAAAATTACCATTTTTGAATACCCTTCCCATCAAAAGACGGACCATCAATAATATTCGTTTTACTTTAGGCGCTCACCTGTTAAAATACCTTTGAACTTTAAGGTCATTTTAGTCAGGAGACACTATAATCTATTCCACAATCATAGCATGTGTAGCCACGTTCACTCCAAAGTCCGGACTGTTAGCAATATAAATACTGAGACACTGGCCATCTCACAACTTCTATTTTCTTTCGTTGGAAACGACCAATGATTGAAAGAACTCAGAATATTACACGTTATTAATCCTGGCAATTTTTGAAATCCTTCTATTCACCCAATAGAAGACCCGAAAGCCACTCAAAGTAGAGGGATAAAAATGAGGTTGTTTTAAAGACATGAAAGAAGAGAGTAAGGTGTGCACATTATGAAAATACGCAGGATAGATAAAAGTTGCCCCCCCCCACTTGAAAAGGTTAAGATTATAATGATTGAGGAGATAGCTTTGTGGTGTCTGTTCCACAACACTACAGTTCTGGAGAAAAAACTGAGTGGATCTTCCTCCTTACCAATGAAATACAAAGGGAATGGAGATGGGTCGACTAAGTCAGTATGGTTTTGTTTCGAAAAGAAATAAAAGCTGTTACTGATATTTACTTCGGTTTAGCTTCTTCTAGTATGTGTCTTATCTCTTCAGGGCGTTGGCGATTATGACTCTCCACAATTTCTTGTCCTTTCCAGCTCTTAGTAAATCTTGTCTTTTTGCTATATCTCCAAAATCTTGTTCTGCCAGCCATTTACACAAGCTTGTTAGGCAGGGATTATGCGATGTTTTCTTCGCTACCTCTTTCATTCAATACCTTGTGAGTGTCACAGTTTTCCAGCCCTCTTTTCTCATTATGTGCCCTAGTCATTTTCAGTTGTCTCTTTTTGATGTTAAGTATAAGTGTGTTTTTTGCTTCCATTTTCTCTAAAATGTTGCTGATATGTTATTCTTGACATCATTTCCGTAGCATCGCATTTCACTTGCTTCAATTCTTCGTCTGAGATTGTCCAGCATATTACATAACATTTCGGTACACTTTTCTTTCTTTCTAACAATATTTTTCTGTTTTTTAATACTTTGTTTAGCGAAATTTGGTTTCCAAAATTGATCAGGTCACTCAACAGATCGATCTTTTGTTCTTTCCAAATCTGACAGAAAACTGAAAGGAACCGAAGCCTCTTTGGAATCTAAAATGCCACTCGGACAAAAACAAAATTCCGCTTGCTATGCTCTCTACCTTCAGAGTTCTTCATTCTTCTTCATTTTTATTAGATATTTGGGACTGTTCCGAGTATTCTGATAATGACTGGTGCAACTATCACTTTCTGTCCCATATGATTTTTATTACTTCTTCGCCAGTATCTAGTACTGGGTATGACGATTACATCCGACTGCAGGGCCTCTGATCACAGATTGGAGGTTTTGAGGAGCGTAGAGCCACTTCTTAATTGCTGTTGTTTCCAGGTCCACTCTGACCCTGGGTGGTAACACCTGTTAGGATCCTGGCTATGGGCAAATAGTAAATATCAAACAAAAACAAAACACTATGAAAGTATAAATACACATTTTATAGTAAAAATACAAGCAATACATTTTTATATAAAAAATATCAAGAATATCTGTTTATAGTAAAATTACCAACAATGCATCATCCACGATTAAACGACTCTTTCGTGACATTAATCCATATAATATTCTACAATTTCTTAAAGAAATCAAACTGCATTCCAAAATATAACTTCAACAAAACTGCAACATGAAAAAAAAAAACATATCATCGTCTCTAGTAATTATGACCACACAAACCTGAATATATGCACACAAGCTGAGTATCCTTTACCATGTATTCAATTGTGATAGCAGAATAACTTATTTTTATTACTTCAAAGCACCCAAGAAAATTTTGATAAGCCATTGACAAACAAATCAAATCACTCCTTATATTTATAGATCTGCCTACAATTTCCATCTGTGGGTTGTTAAAACGACGTCCATTAATGTTAATTTCTTTCATTATAATTAGATCCGCGTACATTTTCGGCATATTTCCCCGGTCTTAATATTCGTTTGTGCAGTTCCCAATAGAACACTATTCTTACCCAGTCATGTATACTCTTTTCGGAAATATAATGTCCATTTCTACTTCACGCATTATACACTCTCAACCCTTTCTTAGTTTCCGAATCAAATTCTAAAGTCATTAATTTACAAGACTGTGACTTTTTAATAAGTAAAACGCTATCAAATACCAGCTATACCTCACCCTACGTCGTTAATTGGTTTCAGAAGTCACGACTTAGGTCGAAAAACGACTTAAGTCGAAATGACCACGCTATAATCTGCAAATAATCACTCCCCATTGCATATTACAGTATTTATGATATGTACAGACAGTATTCTGAATAAAATAATATACTTTTATTCTTATTTATTGTACAGTAACATGATTTTATGTGCTTTTAACGTTTTTCTAGTGATATTACAACTTCAATATTTGTGGCAGACAGACGTAAAGTCGAATAAAATGACTAAAACTTGATTTTTATTTTTCAATATATTTTTTGACAAACGACGTAAAATCGAGAACAGCTTAACACGAAACGACGTAACCCGAGATATACCAATACTGTCGTCCAAAATCTGAGGACTTAATTTTTCTCAGTCCAATTGCTTTCTCGCATTAAAGAATTTCATTCTGTCGTTTTATACCGTACTCACTCCGATCGTCATATGTAAAATAATAGTGTAGACTGGGTCCTTTAGCTTTAGCAGGGGAACATGCCTAGAAGGGCGACAAATGTAGTGAGAGCAATAGAAACTACTCTATTACCGTTCCCAATTCACCCTGTTGGTTGGTTGGAGTCAACAATATGCCGTCTGTATCCCCGGGCGAAGGGGTAACTCGTATTCATTCTAACTGTGTCTTCCTTTTTTAAATATCGTACAAGCCGAACGTATATCTACCTATTTATTAAAACGACAGAATTTAGCATTAAATAAACTCTATAGGGCCGTAAAAGAAACCACGAACAAACACGTCGACTGCCTCCAACATCCCCTGCCACATACGATCAAAATCGGGATCATTGGGTCATTGTAAAATCTACAGTCCTTTCATTAGCTGCATAATATGTGATTCACCAAGGTTTTTGAATTCAGTTTTCCTTTTCGTAGACTGGTTGACATCCAAGGTTGAAAAATCCAGTCTGCCATACTATTTACCTATATTTGGAGGCTTTGAATTCAGAATTGCACTTCTCTGAGAACGGTTGCCACCCAAGGCTATATGACCCAGTGTGTCCTTCTATTTATTCATAGGGGAGGGGGAGAGATGGATTCATACTTTCCCCCAAGTTATGAAATCACGCAAGTGAATGTAACGAACTCGACTAGAATTCGAACTCGGTTCTCCGATTCCACAATCAGAGCCGCTATCTATTACTCCACCCTTCCTACCCACAAGAAAGAAAAAAAAAACAGTCCAAACCGAAGAGGTGTGAAGAGTCATCTGCCTTAAGTTGACAGTTTAAAAAAAAAAATGTCCCCATTTCTAATCGTCGCTTGAATCCAAATCTTGAAAGCCGAAAGAACCTATGATTAAATATAACAGTTTCTGAAGAATGAAATCAACTTCGGGAGCGTGAGTGTGCGTGAAAAATAAAAAAAATATTTTTAAGATAAAATTAGATCTATTTTCAGTGACAAAATGAGATCTATTTTCAGTTAGAAATAATCTGTAGAAGTTATTTAAATTCCCGAGTGAAATTAATATTGCCTCTGGTGGTTTCAGCACAGTGTGAAGGCGAGAAAAAACTTGAACAGCACAGGACATTTGAAATAATTATTCAGTGAATACTGGCTGGAACATCTCTTCACAGATGGAGAAGAGCCTTGAAGAAACTGAAATGTGGATTCATGGAGGAATGCTGAAAATACCGTGGAATGAACACGTGACTAGCGACAAAGTTTTAGAGAAAATGGGGAAAAAAAGACTCTTATACTTAGCATCAGAAAGAGACAGGTGAAGTTTCTAGGGCACATAATGAGGAAAGAAGGCTTTGGAAATTTAAAACTCACAAGACATATTGAAGGTAAAAGAATCAGAAGAAAGCAAAGAGTAACATACCTAACATCCTTGTATAAAGGGTTGGCAGATCAGGGATTAGGAGAGATAGAAAAATGACAAAACTTGCGATTTTAAAATTATAGTTTATTTTTTATAAAAAAAAACAAAAATATAAAAAAGGTAAACTTAAAAAAAATTTAAACAAGTTTATTTATTTACATACTTTTATTTTATTTTTTTACATAAACACTAGCAAAAACTTGCTGTAATTCCCCATTAGGTTGGTGCAAAAATAATGTCGTTTTTTGACGTTCAACTTCAAAAGAAAGACGACATTATTTTGCACCAACCTAATATAATACGCATTTTTTTTCTAAATATATAGATAATAAGCAAGTCAGGGGTGCGTATTATGCAGAGCTACAAATTTTTTTTTAAATGTTGCCGTAAAATAAAATAATAATTATCATAAAACTAAATTAGAATAATATTATTCTATGTTTAAAACCATTTTTTAAATAAGAGTAGGAAATGCTGGCCGTAATGAAACTGGAGAGGTACAATTTATAGGGTTTGATTTCCTAATAAGGGTACGTATTATGCGTTAGTAGAAGCATTTTCCCACACTTTCAGCACAATTTTATGTGTGCGTATTATGGATGAAGGTGTATTATATATGGAGAATTATGGAAAATGTAAAGAATACACAGGCAATCATTGTATTTAAAGAAAAAGATTACTTGTTTAAGATTACAAATACTGAAAGACAATAAGTTCTTTTTCTTTGCAAAACCAATTTCTAGTTTAGATATTTAATATCAGTCCTTTTTGTTTTCATTTTCCTTAAAACTTCATTGTTGGTCACATTCCAAGTTATTCTCAGCCTCCTTCAGTATAACTGTATCCCTACTGCTTCCAGTATCCTCTTCTTCTGTAAGGAGATTGTCCAGCATTCACTGCGATATTAGAAGGATTGCTATAACATCGTATTTTCTTTTGTTACTAACGAACATTTCACGTATCGTCATACTTTGCTTCGTTTCTGGAAGGCATCTTTCGACGTCCCAATATGTTTCATATTTTTGCTACAGACTTCGGCATCTGATGGAACAAAATTTGCGAAATATTTAAAGCTATTTGAATCCGTCTACGAATATTTGTCAGATTTCGAATATGTGTAGTACTAGATTGGTGAAAAGGTCTCATCATTTTACTTTTGAAAGGGTTAACCGTAAGTTCTATGCTAATAGTTTCTTTTCTCGCACTTCCGGCTTCTTCTTCGCCAGTCGACTTTGATCTTCAAAATTTTAAATGCAATGTCAATCGTTATCTTTTTAATTCGTGTTCTTTTATTGTTCGTTTTTCTTTAATAGTATTTTCTCTTATTCTCTTACACTCAGTAACCAATTGTGTCTTAGTGACTTTATTGCCTTGCTTGGGGTGAAATGATTAAAACCAATATTAAAAGCTCTACCAATCCTTCTTCGGATCTCTGGGTCATCTTTTCATTATCTGTTATAATAATAATAATTTCCATAGAGTTAAATTTCTGCACTCAAATGAATAAACTTCATTTTCATTGAGTTTTACATTTACTTATAAATGCAACAATCATTTCGAGATAACTTTTTTTTTCAGACACAAACTACAACTTGGGGGAGGCGGGTAACGTAGAAAGTATCACTGCCACCCTCCTCAACCCCCACCCACCCCCATGTCGACCGGAGAGGGAAGTAAACTATACTCATGTTATTCAATGAAATGTGGACGTAGTCAAGGAATGAATGGCCTGAAATTCGATGTTTTATGCTCAGAGCGAGAGAGAGCGAGCGAGCGAGAGAGAGAGAGAGAGAGCGAGCGAGAGAGAGAGCGAGAGAGAGAGCGAGAGAGAGAGCGAGAGAGAGAGATCACTAATCCGCTTGTGCCATTGTCAGTCGTTTTGACCAAATTGCAGGCTGGTAATGCTAAAAGAACAGAGTTAATGAACACACATGATATATCCAGATTTCAGCAGAGGATAGGTGTTCCTTCACATAACGAACTTCCAGTCTTCTATATGTGTGTGTGTGTGTGTCACACATACACACAAGTAAGATTTTCTGGTGAGCAGTGGCCGACCATGTCTGTCAGTTTAAGGCGGTCGGTAACAGTCATATGTGAAAATGGCACCTTTATATCTCCTTAGGTAAGTCTAAGATGGTAAAACTGTAGCTGATGCATGCACACGATGGTACATACCAACTAGAGGTGTGGGAGGGGAGAGAAAAATGCTAATCCGGCATGGATGAAAAAGCCGTAAATTCACAATTGAAAACAAAAAAAAAAAAAAGAAAGAAAAGGAAAAGCAACAATGGTAGAAATGGTTGATAGTTTATCAAAAGAGTACTCGATACATGTTGGTCAACAGTTAGATCTCAGCAAAGAATATACTCTGCTAAAAGCAAAGAAGTACTCGACAATACCGGGACCTCAATGTCCCTTATGCTAGATTATATAATCAGAATAACAATAAGCTTGCTTAGTTTATTATTCTTCTTATTATAGACACTAAAGTGCTCCTAAAAAAGTCTACTATAGCGGCACACTGGAAGAAAAATGGTATGGAAGTACTTTTTCCAGCAGGTCTTTATCGCAGACTTATTTTAGGAGCCAAGTATTCTTCTATATACTGGGCGTAACAGCAAAATTCTCCAAATTGTGTAACTGCATAATTGTCCATCCCACAAAATGTTTAATATAAAATAAATAAATAAATAAACTAATTGAATTTATTTTTTCAGGTTTTCAGATAAAACGTTTAGCCATCTTGACACCATTTTTTGTAAGAATCACTAAAAAAAACATTCAGTTATTCAGCTCGAAAGAGAACAGGTTAAAATCGTTTTGTCTCAACCCCACTATATCTTCCCAACTGATCAATGGTGAGAGGAAAAACAATTTAGACCTTCAGTAATGGTATGAACATTCATACTCTGGATTTAAAAAAAAGAGGGATCAGTAGAGAGGAAAACTGGATCAGGAGGTCACAACAGAAAGAGGGGTTATCATTTCAACTTAGAGATAAAAAGATCAATTAGAAGAGATCCAACTCAATATATAAGACTTTTGGCACACGAGAGAGAAGTTTCAGTTATGACAGTCCAAAGAGCAGTGAAAACAAACTTGAAAATAAAATCGTATGTGAAATGTGTGAGGCACATTGTTACTCCAGGACAGAAAGTTCGAAGGTTAGAGAGGGCGGTGATGATCTTGAATAAGTTGAAAAATGATCCTGGAATAATATATATATTGATGAACTTCAACCTTCATGAGCATCCGATCCTTTGCTATGATTAATTAATGATGAACATGAAGTCATTTTCGTTTATGATCGATTTCTTCATGATTCTTATGTTAAGCTTGGATAGTAATTATACATTCTTACTGCTCAAAGTAGAATCCAATATGGCTATAAAAACCTCGGAGAATTCCAATGAGATATTTTTAATCATTTCTAAGATACAACGGTTCAAAGCTTAATCGAACAAATAGACAATTCTGCTTTTACACGATTTGGACAATTTTGATGTTTCACCGGGTATATATATATATATATATATATATATATATATATATATATATATATATATATTGTTTATCAGTGGTTATGCTAGTTCGAAGACCAAAGTCATCATGACCGATAGCTTAAGCGTACTCGGCTTTTACAAACAGTGCATATTTCGTTCGGTAATTACTGCAATACTTTTACCTGCTATTTTATTATTTGCAGACGGTTGGCGAGGGGTGAGAGAGAGAGAGAGAGAGAGAGAGAGAGAGAGAGAGTTCAGTCTCATCTGTCATTAAATGGACTGTCTGTAAAGTCAAAACATTGGAATATATGGTAACTGTTATCGTCCAGGAAGTGAAGAAAAGCGTAACTTTGGTAACACTGGTTGCTGGGTCAATGAATGCGGAATGGTTTCAGATAAGGAGACGGCTAATATTTCCATTAACGTCTTCAACGGATTACAAAGTCCCATAGAGAGATAAATTCAGGAGAATATAAGATTATGGCAGAATCCTTATAACAGTAAAAATAGATCTCACTTTCGTAAACTGAGCTGTTTGAGTATAAATTTAGGAGCGGAGGAATGAAAAAGAATTGTGTCTATAGGATAAGAAAAATGCATTTTCAGTTTGCATTTGTGGAAAGAGATAAAAGCATTTTGAATTCACCTGGAATCAAATCGATTCTTTAAAGTCTTGCACAGACATAAAGTTAACAAATTGATCCTCTCAATAAATCTTATTTTTGAAACTTGTATTTTCTAGTTTCGAATGTTCTCATTGGGTTTCTTTTCGGAGATAGAAGTAATTAGCATGGTAAATTATATTTAGGACAATGTTAAGTATTTGATTGGCTTTAATTATTTCTGGGTAGACCAGGTGCTGTAAGCTTGGATGTGCGGGTGGTGTAATGGATAATAGCTCGGTATTGTTAATCGGCGAGCCGTCTTCCAATTCCGGTCATGTTCATTAAATTCACTTTCCGAAGTTATAATTACACCCCCAAGCTATGACTTACCATATTTGCCGGCGTCAAACACGCAGTTGTTTTCTTGATATAAGTCTAGTAAATAAGCAGAACATCAGGAATTCTGGTATACATAACCTTCCCCTGGGGTTAGCATTGGCCTATGAAACTCATAGCTGCACTGCAAATTTTCAAGAATTATTTCGGGGGTAAAATATGGTAATTAATAGAACTTGTATCACTAAACCATTATCATCTCCAAAAGAACAATTTCTTAGAATCTAAAAGTATTTTCTGGGTTTAAATAGCCTGTAAAGATGTAGAATATAATAGATCCATATTCCAGTCGGATCCATTACATTCTAATACCCTTGTTAGTACCTTTGGGAAAGGTATGAATCCCCTTCTTCACCTACCTATGGGTAAATTGCAGGACAGATTGGGTTCTATAGCCTTGGGTGGTAACAGTTCTAGGAGAATGAAAAACTCTGAATTCAAGACCGGCCTAGAGAGGGTTCGGCTCCATCGGGCTATCTTGCCCAAGAAACACAACTTCTACTGTGGATACACTACACATGATGCCCCTACGACTCTATGGATCACGGGATAAAAAAAAGCTGTCGAAAACGAATCTGTTAATCAATCAATCAATAATTATCTCTAGTGCCATGTCCTGAAGGGACATAGACGATCATGGCTCGCCACAGTTTCGTATTTGCCATGACATTTTGTGAAAGATATTCAAGTGCTTTTCTCATTAGCTTGTCCACTTTTTGATCGCATAATTTTCCTACTCAGATGCAAGGCGTGAGAACTCAGTTTATCTAGCTATTTAACCCATAGCTATGGGGGGGGTGAAAAGATGGATTCAATAGAGCCCGAGGGCGAAAATGACCGCAACACACACGTCCGGAATTTTCCTTTGGCATGTCGATTCCTTTTTTTTTTCCGCTGATAACCTCTACGCCCCACGTATTTGCCGAACACAAGTTCTTCATAGATGCACTGTATATTCTTCATACTGGATAATCCAATATTTTGATATAATCCAATCTTCGTAAGTAGTTTCGTGATGCCTGATGCCCGGCTCTCTCGGCTTTACAGGCTCACGACCATATCACGCTGAAACAAAATTATTAAATAACTTGAATAAAAAGTGTTATCCAACTATAGAAAGCTTACGGCCATATCATGTTGAAAGACCGGTTCCCGAACGATCATCGAAGTTAAACAACGTCGAGCCTGGTCAGTACCTAAATGGGTAACCGCTTGAGAAGGCTAGGGGCTGTAAGGTTGGATGTGCGGGTGGTGTAATGGATAATGACTCGGATTTGTTAATCGGGGAGCCGAGATCCAATTCCAGTCGGGTTTGTTATATTCACTTACGCGAAAATACCCTTGAGAAAGGTAAGAATCCACATCCCCCATCAGCTATGGGTCAATTAGTAAAACTTGTATCACTAAATTATTATTATATCAAAAAATCAATCTTACAATTTAAAGATATTTTCTGGCTTTAAGTAACCTGCCGTTGAAAACTAATCAAAGAATCTCTACTTTAGAAATGAGACTTTAATTACCTCGACATTATAGACAATCGAGATCTAAGATTTTTCTTCAACTCTGCAGAGAGCGCTTCAGTCGGAAGACGGAGTTTTAAAATTATTCTTGGAAGATATTACGATTGAAATATTCTTATTGCGTGTATTTAGAACTTTACCAAAGGAATGATATAATTGTCTGCGACTGTAGGTCAATGTAGTAACCATCTTATTCTTGCTTGAAGGCACAATTGTAAGATAGCAGTGAGAAATCGATCTTACTACATGCTTAACGGTCTACCGGGCGAATTTAGTTTCTAAACTGACCAATTCTGTTCTGTCTCCCTCTCTGATTGGTGTTTGGTCATTTGTGTTTGCATCTATCATCCTAAGCTTTGATTTCGTCCGTTCTTGAGCCCGTTCTTGAGCCCGTTCTTACACTCTCACTGGCTGTGTTTATCCGCTTGTGCTTGGATGTTTCGGCGTGAACTAGAGCTACCACTCCCTGGCTCTTATCTGGATGCATCCGCGTGAGTTCCGACGAGTGTCTCTTTGTGTCTGGATATATCCGCCTCGGCCCTAGCTCTGGCTCCACCCCTCGGCTATTGCATGCTTCATGTGGGTATCTCAATGTATCTGTGTAGGTTCTGGTAGTTGTCTGTTTGTTTGTGTCTTGAATGTATCCGCGTGAGCTGGGTCTCTGTCTCCCTCTCTGGCTGGTGTCTCACAAGTTTGTGTCTGAACGTATCCGCTTGAATTCTGCCCCCACCGCGCCTCTGGGCATTTCTGCGCCGGTTGTGGTTCCATCTCTACTTGGAGTATCTCTGTTTCCACGCTGGGTCTTTCTTTCTTTCTCTCCCTCCCTCTCTCTCTGAAATATATGCTCTGTTTTAGAGGTGGTTTCTCTTTCGAGAACTTTTCTCTCTCATATAACTCTAAGCAATCAATGGATTGTTTAAATCCGATATTATTTCCTACTATCGAAACGTTATTTTATGGATACTCATTGTTTAATTAGACGCCGTCCTTAAAAATTATTTCGTTTACGCTTCGGATATGAAATAATGAGGGTAATTGGTCATTGCTGGCTCTGATGCTTTCAGTGGTCGAGCGAGTTAAAAGCTCACCGGACCAGACTACAAAAGGGGAACGTAGATTCGACTCCTGCCGGAGATCACATTTTTCTTAAATCTCTCGAATGCACATGCCGGTAGATATAATTAACACTGCTTAAAAATAAAAACAGGGAGTCTTCACAAAAATTATATCCCCAAAGCAACATTTGGAGTAGTAGGATATATATATATATATATATATATATATATATATATATATATAGTCATCCACAGACGGACTGTTTCGCAGCTCATCAGTGTGCCTAGACAACTGATTGCCTCAAGCCGGGATCGAAACCCGACTCATTTGGTGGCAGCCGGAGAGTTTAACCCTAAGCCATTGGCACACGGCATGGATGAAGGTGAATTTAGACGGTTTTATCTTTAGACAAAGACGCCTGTGACCGGAGAACTCGATTCGTTTTAATGATGAGTCTTACATCAGCAGCAGTAATAGTCACTGTTTACAAATTCACTCCACCACCCCGAAGAACTCAGCCGAATTAATTTTTTCAGGAGTATGTATATATTGTCATCCACAGACAGACTGTTTTGCTATTTCACAGCTCATCATATATGTATGTAAATATTTAGCCAAGAAATTTGATGAAACAGAACTGTCAAGGTCTGTCTGTCTAATTTTTTGTTGTATATTCCTATTTTTAAATAAGGTGTTAAGTTTCGTATAAACTGTTGCGTATTGTGTACGAAGTTGTAAATAAACTGTCCAATGTTCATATTTTGATATTATTAGAAATTCCTGCTTACAAATACAATAATATGGAAATTAATAAAGCAGAACGGAGACAGTCACAAGAAGAGAAGACCTTGCTGCGAAGTCAGGATACCTACAATAGCTGGGGCGAAAGATAAGTGTTGTGAGGTGTTGCTGATTGCGGTTCTCCACAACTTTCTATCCCTGGTAGCACTAAACAATGTTCTTTTCCTTACTATCCAGCCATATTCATATTCTGCCATCTATTTGCATAAGCTCCTTAGGTAGTTTACTCGCTCATTCCCTCCTGTCATCACCATGTCCTGTGAGTGTCAAATTCTCCAAGCCCTCTTTCCTTATTATATGCCTTAGGTATTTCAACGGACTCTTCTTTTATCCTAATGTAGCAATACGATTTCTCACACATCGTTTGTAGATAAATAGATATATTCTTTTTCTCTTTAAGTCAATTTAATTACCAGAGTTTCTTAGGAATCTCGTCTCCAGTCCATAGATTAAATCAGTTTATGACCAGATTTTTCAGGATTCCTGTCTCCAGCTCGCTTTTGAATTGGCAAACCTAAAATTTTGTTAGGGTTAAAATTTTGTTATTTTGTTAGTGATTTTAGATAATCATAAAAGTAGAATCATTTGAAAAAATAACCACCTAGCCAGCATTTGGGTGGTTTCCTTTTCCGGAACACAAGTGGGCGGATAGGGGTGGCGGGACCCCAGCCGGTGTGCGTATAATGAGTGGTCAGGAGCAGTCAGTGAGGATATCAATGTTGTAAGCACAGTTTCATATTTTATATTTATAAATAGCAAATAAGTTCAGTAACTCTGTAAAAGGTACTTTCGACCATCGTTGTTACTTTCAAGAATCAATGTGAGGTCTGTGTGTCAGAATTATTTTGTATTCTTTGGAAAGCTTGGAGGTTGAAACAGTCTACAGTGACATCAGGTTATTGGGAACAAAGGCTGTAAAAAAAGAATGCGATTTATTTATTTATTTTTTTTCTTATTTCTTATTTTATTTGTATTTCATTTGAATATATATATATATATATATATATATATATATATATATATATATATATATGCACACGTTAATATTATATCATATACACTTCAAGATATCGTCTCCTGTAGTGAATTGCAGTTTTATTTACGGTAGGAAGTTTATTTCATTTAATAATAACTTCTAGAGATTTAAGTACTATCTACTAATATTTGTCGAATGTTGATAGAGAAGGCATTGTGGGGTAGTGGATAGAGGCTCGGAGTGAGGAATCGATGGGGGCCGAGTTTGAATTACAGCCGATTTAATTATATTCACTTACATTGGGAAAGGTATGAATCCATCTCATCCTCTCAGCTATGAGTAAATTGCAGGACAGACTAGATCCTGTAGACTTGGGTAGCAATTGGCCTAGGAGAAAGAAATGCTCTGAATTCAAAACTACTGACTGCAGTACGTGTGTTGTCCCTACGACTCTAATGCGTTACGGATCTAGTGATAGTTGTATTTTGCTCGTTCGTGATGTGCTGTCTTATCCATATGTGCACGGCTTGTACTGAGTTTCGACAGGTGTCAGGTTAATCTGCAATATATATATATATATATATATATATATATATATATATATATATATATATATATCACTGACGGTTCAAGTTATAAAACATTGAAGTTCATTTCAACATTCCATTTAAGTGAAAGTTAATTTTATTATGATTCAGTAAAATATTTCAATTCGTTCGTGTCCTCACTGATCCGGTTTACAAGTTCATGTTTAATGTTTTGTTGATTGTTTACAGCATTTAATAGAAATAGAACTTTCCGGGATAAACTTGAACTTTAAATCAGATTAACTTATTTTTTTTAATATGAGAAAATATATTTTTAAAAAGCTGAAATATAAATAATTACTCTACAAACAACTGGACGAAACGGCAAAGCGGGATCTCTTTGTGCTTGTTTTTAACTGAAAAATATTTTAATTAAAAAAATTGTCCGTTTAAAGAAAATTAAAATAAAAATATTTACTGTATAAACAACTCGTAAATCATTATGTGCCGTACATACGACACAAGCATGAACGCATTTACAAATTCTTAGTATTATATTGATAGATGTATATTACAATGATATTCAACTTGTACAAGCCCCAAGAGCCACTCGAGGTAGCGGGTTACAGAGTAAGGAAAGTGATAATGCCACCAATAAGTAAAGGACCACCGGAAGTGAAAGAGAAAGAAAAGACTTTAGAGGGGAACCCGAAACCCAATCCTAAACGGTAAACGAGGGATAAACATCTACTCCAGTTCAAAAGAGTGTGTACCGAGCGATATATTAAATAGGTTATCGTTAATGATTTATGTTTTCTAAGTTTTCTGATTGTATTTTGCTTTTGCTTAACTCGTTAAGGTAATCTCCTTCAGATAACAATAGGTTTGAAAAGAAACTTTCCTTCTGGCTGTAACATCTTTTTTTTTCTATTATCTGCTTCTATTGCCCTCTTCTAAATTCAACTTATGCCCTTTTCCCTTTGATATTAGGTTCACTTAATAAGATTAAGACACTTTACAATTGTTATTTCATCTCGCCTTCTGATAATCCAAATAATGCACTCAACGTACGCGTGTGCGAAGATTAACTTTGTTTAGTCGGAAGCGAATGACACCATCTGTTTGTTTCTTTTCTTTTCATCCTTTTTTAGACTAGAGAGGAAATAAGTGTTGACAAAGATGAAAGTGCCTATCGCATTGATTCGTCTTAGTTTCTTTTAAGACATATCACCCTTTTTTTATTCAAGTTATTTATTGCCAAATGCTGTCGGTTAGATAAATAAAAGATAGGAAGGCAGAGACATATTGATGTTTCATTCTTCCTTTGCCAGGATTACAACTGATAATGTTCGGTTTACTTGAAGATAATAGAAAAAAAAACATTTGTAAAAGTTGTTACTTGGATAGGTTTAATCTGGAATAAAGTAGCGAGTAGCCAAATCTTTACAGTGGATTGATCCATTTTTTACGGCTTATCAACCCTTTGCAGGTTATTTAAAGCCAGAAATTATTTTTTTGATTGAAAGATTTTTTTTTTTTTTAGATAGTAATGGTTTAGTGATAAAAAATATTATTAATTAACCGATCGGCATGGGGGTTGGAAGAAGTGGTTTCATAATTCAGATCCATTATACATTACACCACCTGCATATGAAAGCTTATAGCACCTGATATTTCTAAAAGGTTACCCATTTTGGTAGTGACCAGCCTTGAACTCCTCCCAGTACTTGGGCAAGAAAAAACTACGGTGACTTCCTTAATGAATTTCATGTTAACATCAAGAAACTGGTCAGAAAACTAGAAAAGATTATTATAAAAATAAACAGAAGTAATGTCTATTATTCAATGAAACATGTTTGAATGAAGATATGCTCTCTCTCTCTCTCTCTCTCTCTATATATATATATATATATATATATATATATATATATATATAATATAATATATCAATTGAAATCAGATATGGATTAAAATTCGACAGAATGATAAAAGGAAGAAATAGGAAACGTTTATAAATTCAACATCTTTCGTCTTTATTTGAGCTGCATAAGACATTTTTGTAGAATTTTCTTTTTCAGTAGATTTCTAATGAAGCTTAAATAAAAGCGAAACATTAATTTTTGAATGTTTCCTATATTTCCATATATATGGTGGACTCTCCCGATTGAACCAACAGCCAAACACCAGCACATATCAGTTGATTATAGTTGTGAAGGCTTTGTGCAGAACCATCCACACTTTTTGAAGGGCCGAATACAGAGACTGGTGCACTACGTGCCACAAAGTCCTCAAACGACCCTCAGCAGGTTTTGAATTCAGAGTTGTCCTTCTAGACCAGTTGCCATCCAAGGCTATAGAACCCAGGCCGCCCTGCTATTTACTCATAACTGGAGGGGAAAAAAGTGGACTAATATCTTTCTCAAGGGTATTAGCACGTACGAGAATGTAATGGATTCGACTGCAATTCAAACTCGGCTCTCCGATTCCTCAATACGAGCCGCTATCCACTACTCCACCGTGCCATATATATAGCGTCTAAAAGCTCTTCAAATGATCTGTGGATCCGAGTGTTTTCAGTTAATCTATTAGCTATTATCGAAGATGACTTTTTGTTAAATTGAACATATATATATATATATATATATATATATATATATATATATATAATGGGAATGTTTTAATGTCTATAATTTCCACTGCGTGCTGATGGTGTTCATAGTTTATTATTGTGAGTTAGCTTCTATTTATTATTATTATTATTATTATTATTACTATTACTATTATTATTACTATTATTATTATTATTATTATTATTATTATTATTAACGCCTCCATTATTTTTAACCGTTTATGCATGTGGATGAATTTATTATGTTCGTATTAATCCATAAATGTTTCGGACGGTGGTTGGTCGGTCTCCGTGTGTATTGAAATGGCTTCGAATAGAGCTATGATCTGAGAGATGCAATGTAAGTCTTCTTGATAGTTACATAGGACTTTACAGCAACATGCCTATCATTCATGAATTTTTCATCATAAAGGACATGTAGATCCATAAATAATATTTGTCCTGTGTAGTTTAGTGTTTGCTAGTCAATTGCTATTGTTGACAATGAGATTGACATGTTTGAATTTGTTTATAACATCCACACACATTGCAATCAACTCGTAGTTCAGTTCCGGACAGTATGTTTAAAAATAGAAATAATTCACGAATAATGCACACATAAATATATATTGGATAACGATATGTAAATTTTTAAAAAAGCAAGAACAATTTTAAGGGAAAAAAGTAAGAGAAAATAGAAAACAATTTTAATAGGATGCTATTTTTATTAAAAGAGAAAACAATTCATTAAGATGTAAATGTTTAGAAAGTGCTTTAATCGTTTGATAATCTACAGTAAATTGGTTTACAAGTTCTTACGTTTCGACATTCTTAGTGGATCTTCTATTATCACAATGTGGGATATTTAATAACAAAAATTATGGAGACGGTAACAAAAAGAATATAAATAAAATCGGCTAGATTATATACACAAAATTTAAAGAAATATTTTTGAATTTAAATTTCTAAGCGTCTTTGTCTCGTTCGTGTGTAGCTGTAGTCGTATCAACGTAAACATAAGCTTAATTCAATGAAACCCTAAATGACGAATCTCTATCTGAAGACGCACATTTTATCCAGCGTTTTTTTTTTTCCATTGATGAAAGGATTCCTGGAACTCCTTTTTTTGAATTAGCAGTCACCATGTTATATTCTTTTTGATTTCCTCAACGACTTCATATCTTGTTCCTTTCAAGCGGGATTTGATTTTTGAAAAGGAGAAAAAGTCGCATGGGCCGAGATCTGGGGAACATGGTGGTTGTTGGACCTAAACAATGTTGTGATTGGCCCCAAACTACAGTAGAACCTGTGCAGGTGCGTTGTCATCGTGCTGTTGCCACTCACCGAACGCATGTAATTCTATCCTTTTCCGACGAACACGTAGCACATCACGGTAGTACTTGTTTACTGCCTGACCAGTTAGAGTATACTCATAATGAAAAATGCCCTTCTATTCGAAGAAAACTATCGACAGTGTCTTCACATTGTTTTGAATCATTTGTCCTTTCTTCGGTCTCGGAGAGGTTGGAGTCTGTCACTGCGAAGGTTTCGGGTTCACAGACGCAAACTCCGCAACCAATTTGATGGTAATGCTCTGCTCAATTTTCTCTGTCATGATCACAGATGGAACCTCTGTGGTGTGGTGAGGCGACCACACTCGACACATTTTCCTTCCAAGCATTGCCATAAACAACGGAAGTGAGCGGGAATTAGTGCCTGGATATTTTCCTTTAAAATGCACCCCTTTAGAAATTAGATTTTACGAGTTTTCAGCTGTAAAAAAGGTTGAAACTAATTACAATTTAATTTCTAGGATAATACTGGAAAACTGAAACATTCCTTTCAAATTTTATTTCGATAGGGTAAATTTTGTTTATGCGAAATAAAATTCTTTTTCCAGTGACACCAAATGATCGAAAAATGAAGGGAAAACAAAAAAATATCCAAACTGTTTCGTATATTTACCATTGCTTTGCCTGCACTCATAATCCGAGAAATTCTCCGAAAGTAATACTAATTATCTTAGCACACGATTTCAAAGTAGAATATAGGTTCTCATGGCAGCAGATAAACCGAGAAAACTATTGGAAAAAAGGGCAAGTTTATATGCAATCTATGCATTCATCTGGTTGGCGTAAAATGACCCATCAAAGATTGAAACGCTATTAAACAAAATCTCATCAATTGACCAAATAATGATAGTAGAAGTTTAACTTTCCTGTCAACAACTTATCATTTTTTGGTACAAGTAAGGCCAGGTTAAAAGTTTAAAACAATGGCGTTTGATAGGAAACTGCTTACAATGCAAAGGTGTACAATTATAATTAAGAATATTGAACATTTCGACGTGGTATCGTGGTATATATATATATACACACGAGGGTAAGTCAAAAATTATCTGAACTTTTGCCATAACATATCTTTAAGTTTGTCACACTGCTTCAGCTCATGAATGCTTTTAGTTGGTATTATTGGGTTCACACGATCGAAGTTCGAGCCTAATCACGCCATTTTTTTTTTTTTTTGCTGCTGTTACAATTTAAACATAGCCGCTACATTAGTAGTGCGCACCATGGAGGAACAAAGAGCAATGATCCGATTTCTCTGGCCAGAAAGTATGACAAGGGTTGAAATTCATCGGAGGCTTTTTACATATGACGACGACTGCGCACTACCGCGTAGAAATATATATATATAAAGAAAAACAGACCACTTTAAGGTACCATTATAATAATGTATTTCACCAGAGCCCTTTTAAAGGATGCCGGGTCATCAGATAGCACTTCCAAAAATGAAATGAAACGAAATATATATATATATATATATATATATATATATATATATATATATATATATATATATATATATATATAATTTAAATAAAAACAGACCACTTTAAGGTTCCATGAAACCTTAAAGTGGTCTGTTTTTATTTAAATTATTTGCTCTGGATTTACATTGAGCTCTTTAGATTTTATCCTCCTTAGGTTTACCCATACGGATTACCTAGTTTTTCATAAACTAACTAACTACCTATATATCTATATCTATCTATCTATATATATATATATATATATATATATATATATATATATATATATGTGTGTGTGTGTGTATATATATATATATGTGTGTGTGTGTGTGTGTATATATATATATATATATATATGTGTGTGTGTGTATATATATATATGTGTGTGTGTGTATATATATATATGTGTGTGTGTATATATATGTGTGTGTGTGTGTGTATATATATATGTGTGTGTGTGTGTATATATATATATATATGTGTGTGTGTGTGTATATATATATATATATATGTGTGTGTGTGTGTGTGTGTGTATATATATATATATTCGGAAATTTATATTTTATTAAAACTAAATGTCACAAAAATTACTTTTAAGTGATTGCATCTTCAGTGCATGAAGTTCTAGCTTACTCAAAGCTTCCCCACTCATAGTGCATTGATATTTTCCGATCAAAATTCAATTAAAACTTACGTGTCACTTTAGACTTATTGATTTATGTTCGTGTAAACCTCTCTTCGATCTCGAAATGGCACAACGGACACGACATCCCCGAACAGGGAGGCCCCCGCTGAAGTAAGTTTGAGACGTTCGAAAAACAAATAACACGATTTCAACAGAGGCTATATCAATAAATATCCCTGCTTGAATAATATCATCAACCACCCTGCGGGCGTACGTGGTTGCAAGACAATCCTGAACCGTTGACAATCAATCAGCTTCAGAGGCGTGTCGGAAAAGGCTCAGTGGCGTTTCGATCTGTAAAACATTAGAAAGGTATTCAGTAGTAGCCCCACTCCGCACAGATATCTAAGAAGTGACTATGTAGATTCTATGTAGTTTTGATTGGAAACAGAAGGTTAAAGACTCGGGGTCGGAGGTGATATCGGAAAGCTGAACACCGTAGAGAGACTTCGTAATGATAGATTACGCCTTCAATCAAGAGGAACATTAACTGCGATGAAGGAATTGAGCAAACATAGCGCAGCGCTGAATGTAACCTATAACTGCTGCTCTGAGAAGAAGCGAAGTCATTTATTTCCCAAATGCAGTGGTGCAAAAGTGGAAGAAGCTGACGGGGCTGAAATTTGAACTTGAGTCGCTAGTTACATATTCTGTGCCGATAAGTGTTACACCACCCTCACGGATTAATATTCCCCCATTTTATTTATATCAGAAGTTGGGTACCTCGGACTGGTGTAACGGTTAGCAAGATTGTCTTACTAAAACAGTTACGAGTGAATAGTGAGTTCAATCCTCACTGGGTGCTCAACATTCTCGCCCGTGTGCCACATCTACCCTTAGAAAATCATTTTTGTGGGCTTTTCTTTTTCCTGTGTAAATTATTTGTGCGATTTGGAGTTGTAACAAATCGGTCACTAATCGCTAACTCGATATCGGAACATTGTTTATTTTATTAACCTTTGGCGTTGGTGCTTCTCAGCGAAAGCAAAATATTTTAATAGGTTCTGTCTGTTTAGCATATAGCCTCATATGGTGAACATCTAAATGCAGTTAAAAGTGTTATTCTTATCGATGGGGTCTGCATTAGTACGCTGAACCAAATAGACGAGTTTCTGATAGAACATTAGAATATAATTTTCATTTCTCGATTAAATTATTTTCTGTAAGTTCGAATAAATTCTTGCCTGTGCCCTGTCCACTCAGGACGTTGGAGACCACGGCTCTCCACATCTTCCTATCATTTCCAGCTCTTAGCAGTGTTTATCTTTTTACTAAACCTAGGACAGAATAATGCTATAAAACCTAATTTTCTGAAGTGAGAGGTTTTCATTATTTACACTATTTACATGCGCACTCTTATAATCATTGCTGTTATAACAACGTTTTCGCCGTTGTGTCCTCCAGCCATTTATATCGATCCTTTTAACCTACAGAGAGTTCCGAACTGAACCCTTTATTCAATCTACGGGGGTAGATTATTCTTGGTCCACTGGCCATCTCTAGGGATATCTCATTTTGTCCTTATTTTTAGTATTGCTCACTTATTGCTCGCCCTGTTTTCAATGAGTTCAACTACACCCTTGTGCAAATTAATTGAAACAAAACGAATAATTCCGTTATTATTTACTCTTTTTCATATTTTTCCAATGAAACATGACCCAGTGCACATGTTAGTACTTCGTATGACCATTCCACAAAGTCTTTCCTTGCAGGTTGACCATAGATTCCTGTCCTCTCTATATTACTTTGATTTGCTCACTGGTAAGGCTTGCCAGTGTGTTCGTGCAGCGTTACAAATTCGTACGCTTCCTTGTAGTAACGCCCATCGTAGACAATAGCCGTAGGACAAATAATCGACAGTCGAGACAATAGTGTCTGAGCGTGATAACGCAATATTTTTCGAGGTGACAAACAAATTCCATCGCGCACCTCCAATATAAATTCATATTTCTGCATACCACTGCAAATGACTTAATCTGAAGAAAAATCAAAACCGATTACAACCTGTCACTCCAGTGGGTCTAAAATTGACTGTATGGTGAAAGAAAGGAAACTAAAGCAGTTGTTTCAATTAATTTGCACAAGGGTGTACACACTGCCCAGTTCAGGGATTGAACTAGCGATTACTATGTTACCTAATTCACGGAACTCAATAGGCTATTGATCGTGGGACGACGTCTTTATTCCTCACTTCGCCGGTAGTAGTGAAGAATCCTTAACTACATTGGTCTGAAAGGAATTTTATCAATTTTATTGAAAATGTGAAGACCAAAGATTTTTTTGATTCTCGTGCTAAAACCAAACCCTCGTCAACCGTGTGTGATTCTCGTATAAACTAAAACTACATCTATATTTTTAACTCTCGTGAAAACCATATCTTTGTCTACCTATTTATTGTCCGTCAGTATTCGGCATTAAATAACCCGGAAAATGGCGAGGTACCGCAAACCAAACCAAAGTCCATAACTTCTGACTAAGAAAATATAACATATAAATAATGATAAACTTGAAAATATACAAAAGTCCCTAATAAAACCAGCGTTACAATATACAACGTTTATAGGTGGGGGCATCAAAGCCGAAGAGAAAATTGACGTATTCCATATATATATATATATATATATATATATATATATATATATATATGAACAAAAAAAAAAAAAACGCACCGTGCACCCTTGGCACTTGATACCCAAAGATTATATGGGAGAAATCAATATACAAGATAAACGATAAATTGATATCTGATACGAAGAAAAAAACAAGATGGCGGCATTTTGCTTTCATACGAAAAAGAAACCCAAATATACCAGCAAATGTAGCAATGGGGTTTTATTTTGATGAAAAATATGTGTGGTTCAAAGGAGAAATCCTAGAATAACATTACCAGCGATACTCAGTAAGGTCTAGACATGTACTAGATTAACAGCCAGATTTGCCTTCAGGAGTGCAGCTCCCTTCAATGATCTGAGAATATTTTCAGTTTAAGGATGGCCCGACGAAATTCGAAGAGACTGGCGAACGGCATCATGAGAATTGCAGGGACGTCACATTTTGGTGGGGATGAAGACGAGCAGCAAGAACAAATTAAATCGATATCTAAATTACCTGAAATAAAATAATTGATTTAAATAAATAAAACAAATGCGCTGCGCTCTGAGATAGCATCGGCCTGGGGAGACTATCATGAAATCACCTCCTTGATAGAATCGACCATCCCAAGATTCGAACCCTGGTCGGAACACTGACTCTCTAACCACTCAGCCACACACCCATCTATACAGATAATTAAAACGATTTTTTCTTAAATTGCTAAATTCAATGACATTGTCAAATTTTTCCGGGGTACGATGGAGTCACCCTCTCTTCTTATACTCTTTCTCCCTTCTGGTGGCGGTGGCGGAGGTGGCTGTGAAGGTCCAGCTTACTCTTGAAGTGTTGTAAACAGGAATCACGTGAGACGAGCCTTCTTGACAGAATGTCGCAGATCCTCTTCATGTTGACAGTTGGATTCGAAAGTCTCTCGCTCCCTTCCCGATGGTCCTACACCAAGAAGGCCGATTTACAGAAAAAAGTCAATATTACATATAACAAGAAATCTAGGAGATGTCTGTTGTTATCATTGCTAATAGGGTTACGGACATATCACGTTGAGACAGCGGTTCCTGTAAAATCACCGAAGTCAAGCAACGTCTACCCTGGTCAGTAACTAGATGGGTGACCGCTTGGGAATATCGGGTACTGTAAGTTTGGATGTGGGGGTGGTGTAATTGATAACGGCTCGGAATTTTCATCGGAGAGTCGAGTTCCATTTCTAGTCGATTTTGTTATATTCACTTGCGTACAAATACCATTGGGAAAGGTATGAACCCACCAATTCTATCCCCATGTATGGGTTAATTAGCAGAACTTGTATCAGTAAAACATTATTATCTCTAATATTCTTATAATCTAAACATATTTTCTGGCTTTAAATAATCTACAAAAGGTTGATAAACCGAAAAAAACTAAAACAAATCAATCAATTCTTATTATTGCTAATAAAAAAATGGCTCAGTGGATAAAAGCTTTGGTTGAAATAACCCAAAGAGTTCTGAGTTCAATACCTAGCCACAGAAGAGATGAATAAAAAACTTGGAGAGATGAGTTACTAAAGGGAAATACTGAAATTGAGACATCCAGAAAAGGCATGGCACGTGGAACTAGAACAGTCTACTGCAGTGCACGAAATAATGGTTTCAGTTCGAAATTCCAACGTATATCACCCGAAGAAGGTCGGAGCATATAATGGCCGAAACGCCGTGAATATGACAATAAAGATGAGGGCAACAGTGCGAACAATGTAAATAGTGTAAAAAAAAAAAAAAAAATTGAATTCTTTCCGGTTAGAAAGCTTTGAGATGAATGCTTCATTTTTCCAAGAGAGTGAAAAAAAGGCAACTTGGAAACAAGAAATAAGCAATTAATCATGGAACCGATGCACAGTTGGTGGAGCAGTTGTCTAATTGAAAGCAGGCAAGTCTAAGGTAGCCATTATACAAAATGTAGATATATTTAAAGGTCTTGTGTCGAATATTGCAAACAGTAAGTAACATGACTCCACACCGTGCAAAAGTAAGTTAATTAATATAATCCAAATAAAATTATATTCGTTTCCTAATTAAAATGTAGTCATCTCAAATGTCAGCTTTTTACACGTGATTCTTAGCTTTAATGAACTGACAAAATTTGTTACTATCGTTAGTACGTAATAACTTTTCTTTTGCAAGCGCGAAACTATAAATAAGATATCACATTCGTACGGTAACATTCTGTATTAGTCACAGCCAAGATTTAAGTGGTTCGAACATGGTTCTTATTTCACAATCTGAACACGGCTGATAAGATGTTGATTGGTTGGTTTTAGATGTCAATACTTGGGCTATTTTATGTCGATTTTTTTTTATGGGCACCCAGTGAGGAGCCAACTGACTAATCAGTAGTAATAGTTGGTTGGTTTGTTGATTTTACGACTGCCAACCCTTGTTGGGTTATTTCATGTCGAATTTTGTGTAGGCCACTCAGTGAGGATCAAACTCGATAATTAATAGTAATGGCTGTCCAGGCTAGTCTCACTAACCTTTAACCCATGCCGTGTCGGGTTGGTTGTTTTTTTACATGTCATCACTTACTGGTTTATTTGAGGTTGATTAACCGTAAAAAAACAAATTGTTCATTAAATTGATATTCGCTTATTTAATATCAAATCCTGCGTGGGGCACTCAGTGAGAATCAAACTCAGTATTCAGTAGTTATTTGATGATATTTTTCTCACAAGAAATGTATTAGGTATTATCACACTATCAATGAATCGGATAGTGATTAAAAGCAATTTTTAGATGGTAACAAACACTGCGAAAATTCTGATTGTCCAAGAGCGATATGAGTCTAACAATTATATTAATTTTAATCATTTCACCCCAGATAAGGCAAGAAACCACTAAGACGCAAGGGGTTAGTGAGTGTGAAAGAACAATATTATTAAGGAGAAAGAACAATAAAAGAACAGGAATTAAGAAGACAGAGGATAATGATTGACGTTGAGTTTAAAATTTTGAGGATCAAAGTTGATTGCAAAACAAGAAACCAAGAGAGAGTTTCACGAGAAGTGCGAGAGAAGAAACTGTCAGCATAGAAGTTACGGTTACATCTAGTTAATTCGACTGTAAATTGAGATGTAGTTTCAAAACTCATATTGCGCATAAATTTTTAAGGTCTATGTCATTAAGAAGAAAGCTCATCAGGACGCATACTATGAAAATATTTATAGAAATGTCACAAGAAAAGCTGTTATGGCGACTGGAAAGTAACTGAAGCCGTGATGTCAAGTCAGAACCAATAACATTGCAGATTCTTCTTTAGATTTTATCAAGAATCTCTAAATCCATGGAAGAAGTATCAGAACAAATGTGACAGCAATGTTCAATGCATGGACGAATAGCAGACTTATGTACGTATAATCTGGTAAGAAAAATTGTCTTACACGACACAGTGAACCAACTTTCCTACCATCAAACCTAGCAATTGATTCAATATAATCCTTCAATTTCACATCAGCGGTAAACGTTAGCCCTGGAAGGCGCAAAGAATCACTTTCTTCGAGGTTGGTATCATGCATGATGATGGAAAGCAAAAAAGTTCTCTCAGTGGTTTTTTCTTAAAAGAGAGGAGTTAAATTTAACAATTTTTTGTCCCAGTTAGATTGTAGGCCATTTATGAGACTAGCTCTTAATTTGACCTTCCGTCAGTTGTGTGCCTTGCGTGATACACGCTTAGGCGATCTTTCGATACATGACTGACGAGGCAGATTTCTTCACGTAGTAGGTTGCCATATCTTTCTGCAGTAGACCAGTTGCCATTCAAGTCTATAGAACCTGGTCTGTCCTGCTATTTATCCATAGCTGGGCGGGGGAGAAGAAGAGGATTCATACCTTTCCCAAAGGTATTAACACGTAAGTAAATGTAATGGATTTGACTGAAATTCGAACTCGGCTCTCCGATTCTTCAATCCGAACCGCTATCCATTACTCCGCTAGACCTTATCGAACATTATGATAGCAGTAAATAGTTACTTCATCAGAATAGCTACCCAGTTGAGAACTGCTGACACTGAGAAGGAGAATTCCAAACAACGTAGATCCAAAGAAACCTGGGAGACACTTGCATTAATGCAAAAAGATCTAGAAGAGTAGCCGTTCAAGACAACTTTCATTTCGCGATTTGATAAGGAACATTAAATCGGGCAAAAAATTCGCCTAAAAATACCATAACCTTTCAATCATTAAGGAAGACCAGCATGCCAAACACAGTAAAATGTCTTTGAGATATCCAAAGCAACAGCTTGGGATTAATTATTCTTGTCTAAAGCTTCTTAGACTCTTTTAGCAATGACGGTTAATACACCAGCGCTTGGCCTAGAGGAGTGAAAGCCATATTGCTTATCCAAAACCGCGCGAGGTGAAATGCTTAATCAATATAGAGTTGATAAGAGTCTACTACTTTAGTATAGTCGGCATTTTTGTTTACTTCAAGTCTTATAGTGGATACATCATGCTTGAAATAGACGCCCCATTTTTATTTAATAAACTGTGTGCATTACGTCTATAAAAAAAAGTGTTATTAAGAAGCAGATTCCTTTCACCCAGATTATTTTCTCGAAAACTTCGTATCTGCACAGTTTCGAATCCAAAACATAAGGAAAGCTTTTTTCTAAAGAATTAATGGATTTACTTTTAATCCGACATGTTTATTATTTCAAACGTTATTATAGTGGATTCTCTGTATTTGAAAGCTCTATTTGTATTTATTAAACAGTACGTGTTACGACAATCGGATTGAGCGTTCGTGAAATCTTGGGCAAGAAAAATGCATTCCCCGGCAGGGATAGAAACTTCGCCTCTCTGTGTTCGAACGCTAAAGCACACTGGATCAAATGGTGGTATTGCTTAGAAAGGGGTATATATATATATATATATATATATATATATATATATATATATAAACACGGCGTCTATTCAAACATGTGCATCCACTAAAAATAACGTTTAGAGTAGTGGGAAGTAGTCAGATGACATTTGTTAGTAGATGAACCTGTTTGAATAGAATGCCTAGTAATATATATATATATATATATATATATATATATATATATATATATATATATATATAACAGGTTTAGTTATATAATTTCGACATATCATGTCGATTAGTTTTCGTTGTGATCTTTTCAAGTTCACGGATTATTTTTGGGGTAGATTTAGAAAATTGGGATGAGAAAAATATCAAAATTTTCTTTCGAATATTTACTCAAGTACTTTCAATCTCATCTGAGTCCATCTTCATTCTTCTAAATTATTTACCAATCTGTTTGAATGAAAATAGGCTGCCTAAATACACACACACACACATATATATATATTGTGTGTGTGTGTATGAATACTACAGGGACCCTATTCAAACTGGTGCATCTACTAAAATAACGTTTAGAATAGTGGGAAGCAGTCACATATATAGATTACATATTTTTAGTGGATGCACATGTTTAAATAGACGCCCAATTTTTTTTAATAATGTTATTCGTGTGACTTAATAAAGGTGTGGATCAGACGGTTACTTCCCCTATATTCCCGGAGACCACATCTTTATTAAAACTCAAATTCGTAATTCATAAGAGTCTGTCAAGGACACATGGCACAGTGGATAAAGGCGTTAGTTAAATCCAGTGACAGACCCAAAGAGTGTGAGTTCAATACCCGGTTAAGGCAGTGGAGAACTTTCAGAGGGAAAATTAGCAGGAGATAACTGACATCCATCAAACATGGCACGTGGAAATAGAACAGTCTACCCTAGTGATCGAAATAAAGGGTTCAGTTCGAAATTCCAACCACCTGAAGAAGGCCGGAACGTACAACGGCCGAAAGATGAGGACAATAGTCCGACTAATGTAAATACTGTCGTAATTCATAATGTAAAAAAAAACAAAAAAACTCGGTGCCTACTCAAACATATGTATTTACCTTAAATAACGTTTAGAATAGTGGTTCGTAGCGTTGGTTAAAAAATGCGTTAATTCCTTCATGATTAATTAGTTTTCCAGATTACATTTTCCACAAGTACATACAAACAGTGAGCTTTATATATTAGATGCAGACTACAGCACTTGTTTACATTGGTATGTTGTTTAAAAGTAAGAATGAGGGAGTGGGAGAGAGAGAGAGGGGGGGCACATAAACACCTAGCAAGTTTTCATTCAAGAATGTGAAGCCATTTGGAATTGCTTTGAGATTAATTTAATTTTCACGTAATTCCTTCATATTCTTGTCGTGATCGAAATGTTCGATTCGTGGCTCATCCACACGTCGAAATTTCAAGATCGATTTCTTTAAGCTTTGTTCAGTCACCGGATTGATTTCTTTAGTTTCGATTTGAATGAAAGATTCTGCTTTCCGATCGGATTTCTTCTGTCAAAAAAAAAAAAAAAAATCAATCACATTCAACAATCAAAGAAACTTTATACTCCGATCGAATATGCGGGGTTACAATTCCAGTGCCTTCCTCCAACATTGCTGTGAAGACATTTCTTTCTTATGATAAGGCATAATGCTAATTCTAAACAATTAAATCTACCACCAGATGAACATTTGTGGCTATATCGCTACACCTATAACCCTAGAGCAATGATCCCTGCAGAAACCGGATGGCTTATTTAACTGTCGTTTGGCGCGTACTGTCCAGATAACGCCAGCATGTGGAAAACAAACGTTCAGACTTTTATATTCAGATAATGAAAAAACGTTAATTCGAAACATCTTTAGTGATCGATCGTATATATGAATTCCATTTGAGGCTTGAGATGAAGGTACTGTTATACCACAGATATTTACTAATTGATCTTTGTATGTTCATAGGCAGATCGTTAATATCGAAGCAATTGGTACAGTATATCACCATTGCTGTATATTAGGGAGAAATTATTACTATTATAGTACATGCTGGTCGGGTAGGGTTTATCATCTCTCCGTTACGTCTCTGTCTTCGGGTAGATTGTTATGGTTCTGTCCGCGGATAGAAGCACAACTGCAAAAAACAAAATACTGAGAAATGCCCAGTCCTGGGGAACAACTGCCCGCAGCTGTATCCCCCCCACACACACACACACTCATTGCACTAGAGAGAGGAAATCGATAGTCACATTGATGCCAGCGCAACCGGTGGTTGCAGTGGTTGGGCAATTTTTATACCTGGCCCGGGCGTACGCTCTTGGATACCTCACATTAAACTCAACCTTATATCACATCATGTCTAAGTGGATAACGGGATAAATACCTACAACTATTATGAGTGTGAGTTGTTGCAATAGAAGAAAAAAAGCGTAACAAGTTAGCATTAAGCCTCTTGATTCCTTGGGGAACATAGGGTTGCAACAATAACTCTATAACGGACGCGGTTCTGAGCAATCCTCTTCAGCTCAGCCCATGTCGTACCGGCTGCCTTCACCTCTGTGTCGACACTTCTGGGACAAGTCTGTTTTGGTCGACCCACTTTTCGCTTCTCCAATCAAGGGCCTTCCTGGTGACACTAGAAGCAGGCTTGCGGAATGTGCGGCCGATTCATCTCCATTTCCGTTTCTTGATGTAAATCTCGACTGGGGCTTGCCTGGTTCTGTCCCACAGTTGGTCATTGGAGACGACTTCTGACCACCTGATATTGAGAATGTTCCTGAGACATCGGTTGATGGATGAAGTTTGTGAGTGTTGGTCTTAGTTACCCGTCAGGTTTCTGAGTCATAAAGTAGGACCGATTTGAAGATGGTGTTGAAGATCTGTACCTTTGACTATCTAACTGTAAATTGTAGCAGAGGAATCTTCAGGATTAATGCTGAAAATGAATGATGAGGAAAAAACATGAAACAAAATAACAAAAAAACAAAACAGTTTTGTTTGTTGTATGTTAATTGTGTTATGTGATAAAATACATAAATGATTTTAATATTATAATTATTTATTTGTATCATGTATTTTTTTTAACTTAAATGTATCAGTTCCGAAATCTTTTGAGGATAAAACAACAGAACCAGTAATGATTGGTTTGGTATTAGTCAAATTTTCACGTTTGTTAATTTAGGAATCAGAATACCTACTGCCTTGTCTAGAAGACAAGGAAACACTAAATCTAGTATCACATTGATTTTGATGGTAAAAAAGGGAACAGTTTTCTATTTTTATCTGTGATGAAACATAATCATTCAGAGATCATTATAAAAAAGCAGCTAAAAAGATATGAGCAACGTCGAGGTTTTAGAGAAATAAACAAAAAGGAATCTTATACGTAACATCAGGAAGAGGCAGTTAACATTTCTGGGGCAGGTAATGAGGAAAGAGGGCTTGGAAAACCTGATACTCACAGGAAATATTGAGGGTCAGAGGAAAGCAGCGTGTAACATACTTGATGGGCATGAGTAAATAGATGGTAGAACAAGGTTTGGGAGAAATAACAAAAAGACAAAATTTATTGAAAGCTACAAGGGGCAGGAAGATGTGGAGGGGCACGATCGCCTACGTCCTGAAGCACAAAACATAAGAAAAGAAGAACAGAGATGACGAACTGCTGACACACCGGTTATGAACTGACTTACCATGAACTTTTTAGTGCCCCGCGAGGAGTCAGTGAAATGACATCATGAAATATGGCTCGCCATGCCACACATGCAGAAGAATTCACTCATAACTGCCAGACAATTTCTGCGACCACAGCACCCCTTACATCTGGCCACCTAACTCCCCAAACTGCAACCCCCTTGATTATTATATGTGAGGCACAGTTGGGCGAGAGACCAAAAAAAACCCTTGTAACACCAAAGATGAACTGAAGGCAAGGTTAATGGCAACATTCATCGTAAAGTAGTCCGTCCAGAAGATTTGCAAGAGATTCCGAAGTCGTCTGGAGGCCATGGTTGAAGCCAATAGCGATTTTATTGAATAAATTTACTCTTTAGTATTTAAATATATTTTTGTGTAATTTTGGTAAATATATCTGTTAAAATGACGGATCTGTTTTATTTTCATTTTAGCGTAATTCAGACGAACATTTATCCATCGCACCCTGTATATAAAATCAGCAACCAGCATATGAGTGATACATTTATATTAAGGACAAATTTAAAAGAACCAAACATGACCCGGTAACAATAAGGCTTTGTCATCGCTGCACTTGTGTAACAAGAGGCATTAAAAGTTTAATAAAATTTTTTTTTAATAAATATCAATTGACAGCAACATTAAAAGTTTGGTGAATGAATGCTAATTATTTCTTGTATAGAAAGAGCAAACATTACCATTAGTCCAGAGAAGAGAACATGACTAAAGACTGTGTGTATGCCATCCCGTGCAGCTGCGGAAAGAAATATAAAGGGGATACAGGCCGCCGAAGCCAAGGCTTCAAGAACACCAGAAAGCTGTAACACGAGGGGAAGTGGAAAAATCAGGCGTAGCTGACCATATATGGAAAGAAAAGTGAGATCACTATCCTCTCTGGGATCAGGTTGAAATTATAAAGAACATATCATTGGAAAATTCGTAAACTTAAGGAATCAGCACATATGCTAAGCCACAAAAATCTCCTGAGCTGACCAAGCATAGAAATGAATACAATATGCGAACCAGTAGTAAGGCGTGTCAGAGAAAAACAATAACAACAAAAATTGCAGTATGAGCTCTGGTTAAAAAAAAAAAAACAAAAAAAAAAACATGCAATGATAACATCAATAAAAGAAAATGCAATATGAGCACTGGTAAAAAACCAGTAGCTGAAGACATTAAGTTTATAAGTCCCAAAAATTCAAACGCAGATGTTAAGGACACATGGCGAAGTCTATAAAGGCGTTGGTTAGATCCAGTGAGAGGACCCAAAGAGTTGCGAGTTCCATACCTGGTTAAGGCAGTGGAGAACTTGGAGAGGTGAATTGGAGATAACTGACATCCATTAGACATGTCACGTGTAACTAGAACAGTGAGTGAGCGAAATAAAGGATTCAGTTCGATTTTCCAACCACCTGAAGAAGGCTAGAGCGTACAACGGCCGAAACGTTGTGATAAATATGGCAACAAATATGAAGACAATAGTCCGAATAATGTAAATAATGTACATAATACCTCATCTCAGAAATATAGACAGATTACTATTATTAAAATTGCTGTTTAGATATGAAGAAAGAAAAAAAAATGATGCCAGTTTAAACTGACACTAGGAAGATATGGGGTTAATTTTCTGTGAATTAATTTTGTTTATTTCTTTTGCAGCGGTCGATTGTTACGTTGGACAATGGTCGGAGTGGGGTTGTGGTGATTCTTGTATAAACGGAGTTCAAACCCGTGAAAGGAAAGTGGAGGTGGAAGCGGCCCACGGTGGCAAGGAATGTCCCGTGCTGAAACAAAAGAGAGTATGTCGTGGTGAGGATTGCGATATGCAACGCGTGGACAAACAACGTCAAGAATTATCAGGTAAGACTTTGAAAACATTTTCCCATCTTTCCCACCTCCTCATCCATTCTCCCCTAACTTTTTTTTCTTTAAATTGTAAAAACTTTCCTTTAAGCATCTCAAATATCATCTGCATTTACAAAATGTGAAAAACTCCCTAATTTTTGGTATTTTTTCATTCTGAGGGTTAGGGTTAGCCAAGCTAAACAAATTCTGAGTTAAAATTTATAATTTCAAAATAGTGCCAAAATTAGAAAGAAAAAAAAAACAAAAAACAAACTTAAAGGTTATAAAATTTGTAAGTTCATGGGGTGAATTAATATTTGCGATAAGTAACTTTACATTATTTGGGGCGAATTAACAGAAATGATCAGTCATTTTAATTATCACGTAAATCCGGACCTCTGTCAGCCATTTCATTCTAGTGTGAAACTGGAATTGTCTTCCTTTTTGACTCATGTAAAATCGGACCCCTGTTTTCTATTTTGCGTGTTAGTGCAAACCCTGACTTCTGTCTTCCTTTTGGCTCTAGTGAAAACTGGACCTATATCTAAATTTTTGATTCAGATCTTTTCTGTTAATTCAACCCAAAATAAAAAGAATTTGTATTTACTAAAATTCACACCAAAATTCAGAAATTTCCTTTAAAATTTGTTCAAAAATGCATTCATTGTTATTTTGTCCTAAGGAATTCACACAGGTACTTCGATTGTTTGCGTGTGAGCTGTTGTTTCTGGGTCAACGAAATTTATACTGTCATTTCCTTTTAGATGAATAGAATTGGGATCAACCTTCAAAGATGTCTATCCTTTGTAACAATCCGACATAACCAAGCTTCAGATTGTGTCCCATAATCTGGAGGGTGTTCGATCTGGCACCATTTTCTTTGGTGTTGTATTTTTGTTTTAACGCCAGCACGCTAAACAAATTTTGATTTAAAATTTATAATCAGTAACCTAGCAAAAGAACCAATTTTCTCTTTACTTTGGGTGTTGTTGGTGGTGTTGGGAGGGGGTCTTTAAAACAAAACGAATATATTACAATTTTTGAAATTTCCATCCCTCCCCGCCATCTGATGACTCTCCGGTGTTCAGAATTATATTTAAAAATCAGGTTAAACTCAAGTCATCTTAGAAATCGTATTTAAATTCAATTAAATTGTTCGTAAGTTTAGCTAGCGCGCGTTACGCCTTGCCATTACCTCAGATAAATAATGGATCATTCTGTTTTGATTGCGAAGAAAGATGGAATAAAAAGATCTATCAGAGACGCTGTTTGGCTTTAGTGAGAAGAGAAAGGATACATAATTAGAAAGAAAGAGGAGGCAATAATGCTGTCATATGTTTAACACTTGACTCAGTGAAATGGAAAACGTTTTCATTTGTACCCTCTTACTTCTTTAAATAATGACTTGTATTTATAATCGTTATTTCAATATTTTGTTAAAGACGTTAAGCCCAAATGTTTAACGACAAAGTAAGGAAATTTCTCCAAGAAATTTCAACTCATGTAACTAACAAGGAGTTTATGCAATCATTAACTTAAAAATTATGGTTTATCAGAAAATTCAAATAGAAAAATCGTTAAATTTTCACGGGTGCTTCTAGCGCTTATAAAAATATAAATATATGTAAATATAAACTATTAACCATCAGGTTGGATTTCAGTGACGGAGGTGGTAGCCTCAGTGTTTGCCTTTTGTCCAGGTCGAGGGTGATGGTCTCAGGGTCAATCTTTCAAGTAGGCTTTTTTCAGTATTTTTCGTTTTAAAATTATCAGCAGACCAGTAGTTATCCAGACGTCTTCAATAGAATTAGTCTGAAATTTCTTGTTGTCTGCAGGTAATACGAATCTTTTCCGATTTTCTTCGGTCCCCAATATACATTTTAACCTTGGTCCATATCAATTCAAGAAAGGTATCCATGTAGTCGAAGAGGTAAAAATGTTCTGAAACTCAAACATTCAATTTCTCTTCTCTTCATATTTCCCACACATGTTTCAGTCGTAGGCATCATGTTCTTGTGGTCTCCTCGAACTTCTACGCGCACATAACTGCCATTGCCCAACTCCACCCCTCATCTACCTCCTTCCTTTTCACTTGCTGCTCTGCTTCATGTCTGGGCGGATGCTTATGCATCTAAAGACAGACATAACAACCGCCTTAATCATTCAAGTATGTTTACATCAAACTTATTTGAACATTTAGGGCTCCGGCTTCTTTTAAAGATTATTTTTTTGGCGTCGATGGACAATGTTATCATTTTGACTTTTTCAAAGACTGCTGAATTTGAAGTTTATATATTAAAATATAAGCTAAGGATTAAAATAAGCTAAGAACTTAAAATCGAAAATAAACTCAGGATCAAATGCCAGCGTCACCAGAGTTTAAATATAATAAATTAAGATGAAGGAAATTACTGGAAAGTAAGTGAAACTCACCTGAAGCGAACAGAATGTGTAATGCTCCTCATACCAATGACACTTCCACCGAGCTTCTCTACGGCATATGACTTCACTGAATTTCTTTTGATGTGTTCCTCTCGAATTTATATTTAAACTGGGATCATCAGGAGAGAATGTGCACCGTTTCGGGGCCTTCCTCTCAACGGTTTTAGTTGCACACCGCCCCCTTCACTGATGTGAGGCCCCATTATAACGATATACAAATGTTGTAGATAAACTAGTTCAAATTTAATTTCGCCGTTACACATTATTACACGTTATTAATAATATTATTAATATAATATGTATTATCGCATGAAACTGTGAGTATCGGATTTTAATTATCATTTTAATATTACTGCATTAATAATGATATGCTAATGGTCTCTCCCGTCGATTTCGACGTATGAGGATCCGACAACCTCATTCGGTCATTATGTTTGGGTCGTATGTGAAACCTCAGTCTCGCTAGTGATCTGCACAGAAGCCCACATATTGTGCAAAAGCGAGTGTCTCGGGACATTGCAACAAGAATATTTGCTGACTCTTTTCACCGTTGCCTTTCGTCTCTTCGCACGTCAATACGACTGATTTCGAAATTTCTGATACCACTCTGACACAAATATACCCAATTATTTCTTTCATATATATATATATATATATATATATATATATATATATATATATATATATATATAATGTATGTGATAAAAATATAGTTTATGGTATGTTACATGTATGTGTTAAATTATTGAACATCGGTGATAGAGCGTATGTAAGCGGATATTCAAGTCACCACCCAGCAAGGATAGTCTGTTTCATGCTTAGGTAGCCTAACGATTGTGTGTAAGGATGAAACACAGTCGTCGCTGGGTGTTGACCTTAATGTCCACTTAAATTTCATTAAAGAAAACAGACAGGCATTCTGATTAAGCTTTTTATTTAATTTTTCTTTTATTCGTATAAGTCTATGCATAAAAAATCCATACATTTAATTAAAATCAAAATCAGCCTTGATAATGGCTTTAAGATTTACCGAAAACGCTGGGATATGCAGAACATTTGGATAATTTTTCAAACTTTATGTCCAGAAAAGTAAACGCTTATAAAAATACAAGGAAAATGAAATAAAAAGCTTAATCGCAGTATCTTGTCAGTCGTCTTTAACGAAACATGTATAAATGAAGGATTGCTGCTGAAATACACAATTATATATATATATATATATATATATATGATAGGAATTAAGGAGGAATTGAGATAATTAAGTGGTTCATCGAGTCTAGAAGAAACCCTAACAGAATGCAGAGTGCACTGTACGCCCGTTTCGTCCTATATATATATATATATATATATATATATATATATATATATATATATATATATATATATATATATATATATATACACACACACACTACTCGACTCTCCCGTCAAATTCGACGTATGAATGTCAAGCAGATCAGTTCCTAGGAAACCGACAGCCCAACAACAGCACATGAGATTTGACTATAGTGGTGAAGGTTTCGTGCAGGACCATCCACACTTTTTGAAGGGCCGATTACAGAGACCTGACGCACTATGTGCCACAAGGTCCCCAAACGACCCTCCGCAGGTTTTGAATTCAGAGTTGTCCTTCTCCTAGACCAGTTGCCATCCAAGGCTATAGAATCCAGTCTGTCCTGCTATATATATATATATATATATATATATATATATATATATATAAAATGAGGTGTGATCAAAAAGCATTGGAACTGTTGTTATGGTAACGGAGCTAAAGTATGGAGGATGAAGCCGCCGTCGGTGGCAATGTCAATTCAAGCCGAAAGATGATTTTTTTACTCGCCTTCTTTATTTTTCTTTTTAAAATGCCATTGTGGTTTAGAAATTCGAAGATTTTTTTAAAAGCTATTCAGAGAAATCCATACACATTTTCCGTATCGTGTCTTGTCTCCCTAGATAGTTTTTTTTTTAATAATATCGTCTGTAAAGGCAAATCGATTAACTCGTTATATTTTTTTACTCGCTGAAAACGAATTCGCGTTAAGCGATAAATAGATTCAATGGGAATCATTAACAATGAATCCTTTTCATATTTCATTGTGGCTTACGGCCATATCACGTCGAAACACCGGTTCTCATCCGATTACCAAATTTAAGCAGCGTCGAGTACCTAGACGGTCAGTGACCACGTGAGAATACCAGGTGCTGCAAACTTGGATGTGTGGGTGGTGTGATGGATAACAGCACGGAACGAAAAATCAGAGAGCAGAGTTCGAAATCCAATTGGGTTTGTTACTTTCACTTACGAGTAAATACCCTTTGAAAGGTATGAATCCACTTCCTGTCGCTATGAGTTAATTAGTAAGACTTGTATCATTAAATTATACATCCCCCCCAAATCTTACAATGTAAAAATATTTTGTGGCTTTAAATAAAACCCGCAAATAGTTGATAAGGCATAAAAAAAAAAACAAGTCAATCTTCTTTCCATCATTTACTGTTTTATCAATCAGTAGTTGAATCCACCTACACTCCTCCCATCTATGGATTAATTAGTAGGACGTATTTGAAAATCATTATTCTCCCGCCAAAATTAATACATTAAAAAAAAGAAAAAATAATATTTTTACAGTTCAATGTTTCGGCTTTAAATAATGTACAAAATTTTGATAAACCGTAAAAAAAATACAAAATAAAAGGCGTACGGCCATATCATGTTGAAATACTCGTTCTCGTACGTTCACTGAAGTTAAGCAACGTTGAGCCTGCTCATTACCTAGATGGGTGACCGCTTGGGAATATCAGCTTTTGTAAGCTTGGATGTGAAGAAAGTGTAATGGATAATAGCACGGAATTGTTAATCGGAGAGCCGAGTTTCAATTCTGGTTGGGTTCGTTATATTCACTTACGCGCAAATACCATTGGGAAATGTATGAATCTACCTCTTCTTCCCTCAGTTATGGGTTAAATAGTAAGACTTAGTACCACTTAAATATTATAAGCTCCCCACTCTAAAAAAATACTTACAATCTAAAAATATTAATAACCTGCTAAGGTTTAATAAACTGTAGAAAATCAATCCTTATAAAGTATATTTTACAAACAACATCTAGTTGCATATGATGCTACAACTGTTAACATTAATAAAATAATTATATTTTTTATATACTCCTGCCATATCTGGGCTGGAGTTTTCCAGTCTTCTCTTTCCAGACTCAGCAAAGTTAAAAAAAAAAAAAAAAAAAAGAAAAAGAAAAATCTACGTAGACTTTACGTGACGAATTACAATCGCTTTTTTACAGACCCAACAACTCAGTCGCCTAGAACTATTTTCACAGAAAATGTTCTGGCGAATTCCATTACTTAATTCCACCAATTCAGACTTTTACAGCTAAGAGTCACCCTATGTACATTGTGAGTGGGGAGTGAATAATACTCAAATAATAATACTCATATTCAAATCGTATTCAGTTGGTAAGAACGAAATCCCATTCAGATTACTTCTTTCAAAGACACGCTGCTTTCTGGAACAAAATCCCAAACAAATACTTCTCCGATTATTACAATCTTAACCTCTTCAAGTCGAGAATCAACCGCTATCAATCCTATATATCCGACAGCTGAAGCAACTCTGGTCAGAAACTCTCTGTCTTGATTGGTTCTTGGGCCTTGTATTGGGCGAACTTTAATAAAAATAAAAAGCTCTCAATCATCTACTCAACGCTCTTTCGTGACATGCCAGAAACAATACCCAGAGACAATACAATTTTAATCTCTTCAAGTCTATGGCTAATCGTTGTCTATCGTTCATATCCTCAGTCTTCACTATTCCCTCCTCTTATGTTCATATCACACACCTCATTCAATAACCCTCTAACTTGAGTGGCTCTAGTGCATTGTATTGGGTCAACAATAGTGTAAAAATATTAAGATTCGTCTAGCTGTTAGAAGTACTAAAACACACGCCCCGTTGTTTTCTGCTTACAGGCTTCATATTTTAATTTCAGGCTGTGTGTGTGTGTGTGTGTGTGTGTGTGTGTGTGTGTGTGTGTGTGTGTGGTGGCAAATGAAGTATCGTGTAGTGAGTTTGTCTGTACTTTAAATTACCCGTTTTCAAATTGCCTGAATGTGTAGGTTTCAGATTGCAAAGTTTGGAGGCGTGTAAATGTCGAAAATGGGTCACACACTGTCTTTAGATGGAGACTCGTTCTTTTTGTTAGAGGTTAGATCTCTGCTGGATACTTTCCCATTCAGCAAACGCGATTTGTTTCAATTGTTCAATGCCTGTCGCAAGACACCTTACCAAAAATGTTCGCACGCATGCATTTTTACAGACAGATGCACACCTGTTTTGTTATGTCGTTGTTTAATTCATTCAGATTGGATTTTCGACTTCACGTATTTGCTTTTGTCATCATCATTAAAGATATCTTTTAGGTTAGGGCAAAAATTTCAAATATTTCAAAAATTCATATTATTCAGGTAACATAATTATTTTCTCTGGTTTTGACCTTTGAAACTATTTTAGCTAGTGTGTACTCTATCATAAAATAATTATTCCCGTTTTATTCAAGCAATCTGTTGGAATTATTCCGGCAGGTGACATCATTTTGCTGTTGCCGTCTAGCTTAAGTGTTCAGACGACATTCTTGTCATCTAGCTGTGGTGTTTAGGCGATCTTTTGCCATCTGATTGGGGTGCTGGGGCGACCTCTTATCGCCTATTTGAAGTGTTGTGGCAACCTTTCATTGCCTAGTTGAAGTGATGCGAGGACGTCTTATCGCCTAGCTGAAAGTGTTGATACGACCTTCTGCCGTCTAGCAGAAGTGTTGAGGCGACCTCTTGCCACTTAGGTGAAGTATGGAGGCGACCACTTGCCGTCTAGTTGAAGTATGGAGGCGACCTCTTGCCGCCTAGTTGAAGTATGGAGGCGACCTCTTGCCGCCTCGTTGAATTATGGAGGCGAGCTCTTGCCACCTAGCTGAAAGTGTTGGTGCGACCACTTGCTGCCGAGTTGAAGTATGGAAGTGGCCTCTTGCCACCTAGTTGATGTGTTGAGGCGAGCTCTTACCACAGTTGAAGTGTTGAGATAACCTTTTGTCTAGTTGAACTGTAGATAGTTTCTGTATCGACGGAATATATGGACACCTGACATATACGTAGCAAAGGCTTACACATACCTAACTACATTTGTGGAAACCTACCGTGAATTGAATGAATAAGGCGAGCAGCACACATGCAGAATGATATCGCTCTATTCTTATTCTTGTATTACCTTGTGCCAGACTCAGCGAGTCTTTCTAGATTTCATATAGAATGGAATATAACGATACACGAAAGACTTAACGTTGGCCAGCGGCTCCATTCATTTAAAAAAAATTAAAATCTAAATTGAATTTATTTTTGTCTTCATATTATTCATTTAATCTTATTTCAACTCTCTCTCTCTCCCTGTCTCCCTCTCCCCCGTCTCCCTCTCCCCCTCTCTCTATTCAGGCTCTCTTTCATGCTCATGATTCTCTTTATTTCACTGTTGTCTCCAGGCTGTCTCTTTCGTACTCTTTCTTCTCTCTTTCATACTCTTTCTTCTCTCTTTCGTACTCTTTCTTCTCTCTTTCATACTCTTTCTTCTCTCTTTCCTTCACTCTTTCTTCTCTCTTTCCTTCACTCTTTCTTCTCTCTTTCCTTCACTCTCTCTTTCCTTCACGCTCTCTTTCTTCTCTCTTTCCTTCACGCTCTCGTTCTTCTCTCTTTCCTTCACGCTCTCTTTCTCTCCTTCCTTCACTCTCTCTCTTTCCTTCACTCTGTCTCTTTCTTCTCTCTTTCTTTCATGCTCTCTTTCTTCTTTCTTTCCTTCACACTCTCTTTCTTTTCTCTTTTCTTCACTCTCTCTTTCTTTTCTCTTTCTTCTCTCTGCTCATCTCTCAACCCTTTTCTCCTCTTTCACGTTCCAACCCACATTTAAAAAAACTTTTCTCCCTCTATCTCACACTTTTTCAAAACTTTCCTTCTCTCCTTTACATATATATCTCACTTTTCTCTCCCTTATATCTCCCTCACTTCTCTCAACCTTTCCTTCTCTTCCTCACATCTCTCTCTCTCTAAAGCAACTCGAGACGATACAACGAGTAGGGTGGAAGCTTTTATTCTTTGAATGTCATTTATCAAAGTGACAGTTATTAATTAACAATTCATTAGAGAAATGTTAACTTTAGATTTCCTTTTCTATCATTTTTGTTTTGTGCAGATGCCAAAAAATTTCAAACAATTTCTCACAAGAAACGAGGAAATTGCTTCGACATGTGATATATTATTAGGTTGGTGCAAAAATAATGACGTAATAATGTCGTTTTTGACGTTAAAAAATACGTCAAAAAACGACATTATTACGTCATTATTTTTGCACCAACCTAATAGCTTAATTAAGAATAAGTGCACGATACGGAGGATCGAACTCTCTCTTCTAGTTAAGTAAGAACTGTTTATCATAAGTTATCGTTTTCACGTCTTTCTTATCGGTGGGTCGAGAATACGTGAATGATATCCCCCGCGGAGAGTTTAAATTCACTCAGCCAAAGAGGACACCTGCTATGTGGATACATTCAAACTCGCGAATGGCAACCAATATTGGCCTGCATACCCAAGTACAGACATGGCCAATATTGACCGACGGCGGAATCGGACAATGTTTACTGATTGTATAATCACGGAAGGTGTTTACAGACAGACTCGAACGTAAACGAGGCTACTGCTTACTGATAGTCTCAAGTATAATAATAATAAAAAACAAAAAAAACTAAACATCGAAATTAAATTAATCAACACGAGTTGACATGTAAAATTCCTCAACTCCTGACATTTCTTGTTTGTCGTAGACTGCTTAGTGCAAGAAAATCTACAGTTTTGGGACTGACCAAGAATTACTTGACGACCCCCCCCCGCAACCACACACACACTGAGTCAGGTTGTAACACAAGGTCGGTTTTTAACCGTGGGGAACCGAGTGGAAACACTCGGGCCGCTGGTCAAAGCTAGTCATTGCTTGTCTAAGCTAGTCCATAGCCGGTCATACGACCGCTACGTAACAGATGTCAAACAACTGTGGGGGTGGGAAGCAAGCAAGGAGAGAAGGCCTCCGACAAGGAACAGATACTACATCTGTAGCATCCATCCCGACGGGAAAAACCCTCCAGAAAAATCCGGGTGGGGGGTGCAGTTCTGGGACGAACTAAAAAAGATTAAGTTCCACACAATAAACAGATTCTTCTTGTTCCTATGCTACACACTGCCATTACCCTAGATAAATAACAGACCATCTCTGTTTGATTGCGAGGATAGACCTGTAATATCTTGTTTGTCTCTGTCTAAAAACTGAAAGAAAATACATATCTAATGTGTTTTTTGTTGTTTTTTTTTTTAAGATTGAGTGGACTCTCATGTGTTTCATGTTTGCTTGGGTGAAGTGGAAAACGTTGTCAGTTTAAAATCTTTTCATTTTTATCCTCGTAATTCTTTAAATACAGATTAATTAATTACTGATTAATTAATGGTGCATTAGGAGGACTTCCATTAGAACTTCTATATCCGAGGAACTTGTAAGAATCATATTTAATCATCAACTTAAGGATTGAGATTTAACAGAAAATTCAAATAGGAAAAAAGGGGAAAATTCCCGAGTAATGCCAGCAACGAACTATATTACGAAGTAGCAACGGAAGTCTTTACATCAAGACGCCATTTCATGTAAGATATTAGATTATTGCAAAAATTCATGCCCGATTAGAAAATCCAAAACATTTTTTTAATCAATCCCCCCGAAGTAAGATAACGCTACTAAGATGCAAGGGACTACAGGTTGTGAAAGAGAAATAAAAGACTTTAGACGGAACCGGAATATACATTTCAGAGTTTAGGCGGAGACGTTTAAAGTATACAGTTGAAGTAGAATTTAGAAGGAACTGGAAACCCAATAATAATAACCTTTTAGAGTTTAGACGTAGACATTAGAAGTATAGAGTTTAAGTAGAATTTATACGGACTCTGGAACCGAATAATATATACATTTTAGAGTTTAGGTAGAGACGTTAAAAGTATAGATTTGAAGTAGAATTTAGAAGGAACCAGGAACTCAATCCAAAACAGAAAAGAAGAGATAAATCTCTACCCCTGTGTAAAATACCGGGTCTCTCCAAAACTAGATATCCTCTGATACGAACAGTTATCAAATGTCACTGAATGAAGAAATTTCTTCAACATTTGCTGTACAACAGAATCAATTTGATTATTTGTCTGTTTGTCGTAGCCAGAGTTGTGGTAAGAGTTATTCGTACGGAAAAAAGAAATGGTGTATAGAGTTAAAATTCTGGCTGTGAATATGAAGGAAAAGACTTTAAAAGGAACTGGAAACCCAATAATGGTAAACATTTTAAAGTTTAGACGTAGACATTAGAAATATAGAACTGAAGTAGAATTTAGAAGGAACTGGAAACCTAATAATATATAAATTTCAGAGTTTAGGCAGAAACTTTAGATGTATAGAGTTCAAGTAGATTTTAAAAACAATTGTTTTATATTAATGCCTTCAGTATGAAGCGAAGTCATAAACCCATCTTTTCTCCCGCTAGATACTGATAAAGTTCTAAGGTAATCAGTCTAAGAGGGACTCAAAACCAGCTTGAAGATGACTGGACATTAGACTATCTTGCCCTAGATACACATATTGCTGTCACAGCTGAAGTATGTGTAATATCTCAATGACGTTGAAATGGCTTACGTCGGTGTTTTTCAAACTTTTTTTTTTTTTTTCAAATTTGCATCAGGATTTTTTTTTTCATGGTTCTCAGGTCAGAAAATACTGAAGAACTGCATTTACTTACATATTTTCTTTAGTTTTGTTCGATGACAAGGACGATAAATTTCCTATTTAATTTCAACTTTTTAATTTTCTATTATTATCTTCGACGTAGGACACCTTGTTACAATTCTGCTTGATTCCTTATTTAGTTAATTAGCAGGTGTTTTCATTCTTGCCATTATTTCAGATAAATAAAAAAACATTCTGTTTTGTTTCTAAGGAAAAACCTAAGAAAAAGATAGCAGAAATGCTGTTTGGTTTTACATAGACATTTAAATAGATCGAAAATGAAAGTAGAGTAGGCGATAACGCTCTCCTGTGTCTAAAGGTCTGCTCCAGTGAAATAGAAATTTCAAATCTTTTCATTTATACTATCTTTTGACCTCACGTTTTCAACTGACTTGAAATGGAACAACTACATTGAATCAATAGCTGCATCTACTGCAAGGAAAATTGGTTCATTGTGTCGTAGCAGAAGGTTTTTTCTGGTCAGAGTCCATTTTACACATTTATAAATCTACCATTCGTCCGTGTATTGAATACTGTTATTACATATGGTCCTGTACTTGACAAAATCCAAAGAAGGGATTGCAATATAATCGATCCTGACTTGGTATCTCGACTTCAGTCACTTTCTCACACACATGATACGGATTTCCTCTGTCTTTTCTACAAGTATTTTCATGGCAACTACTCTGGCGAGCTTTTTTCCTTGGTGCCCGACTACGTGAATTTAAGCATGCTACTACATAAACATCTAGATCCCACCCTTTTACTGTGGAAAGAGTTAAATGCAACCGCCACTTTTACTCTAGCAGTTTCTTTTCTCGCACTTCCTGCTTGTGGAAATCTCTTCCGTTTACTTGCTACCTTGATAACTACAATCTTCAAAAATTTAAATGCAACGCCAATCGTCGTCATCTATTGTCTTGAACCGCGTCTTTAATCCTCTCTCGACCCAGTCTTTTCTCTCACTTTCATTCTCTGTAACCCCCAGCGTACTAGTGGCATTATCGCCTTGCTTGTGGTGAAATGATTTAAAAAGATCCTTTTGCAGAACCACATTTTTGTTGCTGCAAGTCTGTTCATCTTTGATGAGATTGTTTAGCATTCATTGCCGCATAGGACTATCGATATTACATAATAGTTCAGCAATATTTTCTTTGTTTCTAACGAAATTTCCTGATTCTTAATACATTGCTTAGTTTTTAGAAAGCATCTTTCGCTATCCCAATGCACCTTCGACTTGCGGCGTCGCATTTGTTTTTCCCCTGTCGAAACACCTAGATATTTAAACTTGCCTGATTTTGGTGTCTGCAATTTTGTAATTCGTTGTTCCTTTGCTGACAACTTCCTCATTGCTCCTATTCTTCATCTATGGTATTCTCAGCATCCTCATGTCGACACACATCTCTCTTGCCTCGTCTTCTCTTCATCTGAGAGGAAATCGTCTAGTATTCAGTCCCAGATGGAAGGAGTGATAGTACCTTCGCACTCTTTTATTTGTTTATAACGAAATTATCTGCTTTCGTAATGCTTCTTTGAGTTTTGAAAGACCTCCAATCGTTTCCCTAGACCGATGATTAAAATGCCTTCAAGTGAATGTATTTTCCAGGCCGTAAACAAAACAACTCTTCATTAAATTTTATAGACTGGCGCTACAGAATCATAAAAAATAGAAACACAAACCATCACTTGAACACTTCCAATAACATATCTATATTTCTGAGTTGTATTGTAATTATTTACATTGTTCAGATCATTGTCCTCATCTTTATTGTCATATCAACAACGTTTCGGCTGTTGTACGCTCCAGCCTTCTTCAGCTGATTGGAATTTCGAATTGGATCCTTTATTTCGTCCAAAAGGGTAGATTGTTCTAGTGTCCTGGGCTAAGGACACAGGGCCCAGTAGATAAAAGCCTTGGTTGGATCCAGTGACTTGACGCAAAGAGTTGTGAGTTCAATACCTGCCTATTGCAATGGTGAATAAAAACTTGGAGATTTGAGTTAGATAACTGAGACATCAAGAAGAGGCATGGCACGTGGTACTAGAACAGTCTACCCCGGTGGGCGAAAAAAGGGGATCAGTTCGAAATTCCAATCACCTGAAGAAGGCTGGAGCGTAAAACGGCCGAAACGTCGTGAATATGACAATAAAGATGAGAACAATGCAAATAATTTAAATAGTTACAATAACAGTAACAACAAAAAAGCATAGCCCGTGCAACACGAAGGCAAGATAATGATTTAATCAAGATGTTTCCTCGCTACCTTAAAGAAAAATTTTAGGAAGGAAACTTCTGTTAATGCTAGAAACATTTCCAGCGGCTCGTGGGCTTGAGAAGCCTATTTTCTTGAAATAAAATGTTCCTTTGGTGAATGAATGTCGAATATTTCGAGTTATTTCACTATTCCAATGTACCTTCGGATTTGGCTATCATATTTTTTGTTATCTATTATAATAATTCACAGATCGTGAAATTTCTCTACTTGCTTGATTTTGACGTTCCTAATTTGTAATTTGCCAACGAGCATACATTCTGCCCCTTTTTCTAACGACCATATGTTCTGTTTTCTTACAATTGATGGTTAGTTCTTTCTTTTACCTGAATCTGTTCTCGTATTGATATGTATAGATGATTATTTACTGCAGTCCAGTTTTAATACCTGGCCATTTAACTTTAAATCATTTGAAAATATCCAGTGTTTCAGTTTTGGTAACAGCGATTAAAAACAACCCGTGGAGATAGTGAATTTCCAAGCGTACCTTAGATGTGACACAAGACCGAAATTAGGGGGCACCCAGTGAGGATTTAACTCACTACTCAGTCGTAACTGTTCTAGCGAGACAAGCTTGCTAACCATTAAACCGCCTTGAGAATAATCAAGAATGGTCATTTTCCAAGCGTAGCTGAGATGTGACACAAGGCCGAAAGTAGAGGGACACTTAGTAAGGATCGACCTCACTACTCAGTCATAACTTATCTAGCGAGACAAGCTTGCTAACCATTACACCACGTCGAGGCGCCTGACGACCCGTGGAGATCAGAGGAAATCATAATGAAAACTTGTAATATTAAACTTATTTAAAGACTGCATTGGTGGATGCTACTAAAGAATTCTTGGAATGACCTTTTAACAGAGAATCTGTTTTTGGAATCAATTTGTAATTGAGCAGAAAACTTCTCTCTTGTAGTTTTCCTATGCTTATACAAAATGTATTAAGAATATAGAGAAAAGAAAAACTTATCTTAGCCGACACATTTCGTCCTCTTGTGGACTTTATCAAGTCAAATGTTAGGATTTTATTTGGCAACAAGTATTTATAAATAAAAGTAAAAATATTTTTAGTTTATCAAAAATTTTAAATTTAAAAAATGATTACTCTTGATCTGGCGGAGCGGCTTCAGTCACTTTCCCACCGCCATAAGGTTGCCCCTCTGTGCCTTTTCTATAAATACTTTCATGATAATTGTTTGGATATGATCTTTGCTATGGTACCTAGACTTTTAAAAAAAATTTAAGCGCAATACTAGACTGGCGTCGAGGTCTCGTCAATTTACACTTGAGCTGGTTAGATGTAGCCGTAAGTTCTATGTTAACAGTTTCTTTTCTCTCACTTCTCGTTTGAGGAACTCCCTCCCTGCTCCATGCTTTTTAGCCAACTTTAATCTGCAAGAGTCTAAATGCAATTTCAATCACTATCTACTGTCCTCCTGATTACTCTTCCCGCTCATTATTAATGTTTCTGTTCCTAATTCTTCCATACCATGTGACTTAAGAAAGGCTCATAAATATTCATCAGGTTAACTGAAAAGTACAGGTAAATTATGGAAGACGCTAAGTGACATAATTTATTGTCTAATAAATAATTATGGAAGACGCTAAGTGATGTAATTTAATGTCTAAAACCGAAAGTGAGTTGTTGAATTTCTTTTAATATCTTGAAACAATACAAATCTACATGAAAAATGTAATCCTCAGCCCCATGGTGATACTGGTTACGAGATATGTGTTTGGCAATCTACGACATCCGGCGCCACTGGTTGATCATGTGACGAGCGTTAATAATGCGCATTGAAATACAGCACAACCCCAGTTGCGTTGTGCATTCAGACGCTCTTGGGGTGCAAGCGGCTGAAACTTATTTGGGCGTGCAAGCGGCTGAAACTTATTTGGGCGTGCAAGCGGCTGAAACTTATTCGAGCGTATTTGGGCCCTTCCGGCCTTTTAGGGCTAAACAGTGGGAATTATAAATTTGATGCTTCATTGGAGATAAGAACATATCAACAGCTGACGATTTAAACATTTTCCAACGACGCAGACCGCATTCATTCCTGATTCAAGTCTAAATGACTAATTGGCAAGTCAAAGATTCAGGAGATTACGTAATTTTCTATTCTGTATATAAAGTCGGAAGACTACATCAAAGATTGTGCTTCAATCTTTAAAATTCATGTCCACAAAAAAAAAAAAAAACAAGAAACAAAACAAAACGGTGTGTGAAAAGGACTGTTTTTCCCCTTGACACTGCCATTATTTTAATTACCGTCACTCCTCGGCAATGTTATTTTAAAAATCGATTATTAGAATTGTAATAAAACCTAAACATATGAAAGTGAAGCTATACATTTTTTGTTCTTGAGAATTTCCAACAAAAATATTAAATATTATTTATTAGATTGTTTATTTACAAGAATAATTTTATATTTACAACATTCTAAAAATTGATACAGTTGTACTACGACTAATGCAAATCAGTATTTACCATTTACAAGTTCACAAATAAATAAATAAGAAAAACATATATATTCATAAATTTATAAATGCGAAGCAAATTATAAAAAATATATGAGCCAATTAAAAGGAATCCTTATTTACCATTTTATAATGTTCGATTTTATTGACCGATGTTTTGCCGCCGCTCCAATAAATGTAAATAAACTAACTAATAAATAGTGTTTTTTTTTTTTGGCGATTCTCATGAACGAAAAAATGTATAAATTCACATCCATATTCATTCTGTTTTTCATTAGGTTGTTTTAAAATTCTAATTATTCCGTTTAAAGACAATAAACATTGTCAAGGAGTGAAGGGAGTTAAAATAATAGCAGTGTCAAGGGAAAACCGTCCTTTTAACAGACCGTTAAAGAGGTGAAAAATAGCAACAACTTTGTGCAAATAATGCACAACCTTATTTTGCATAGAATGCTCCAAGGCGTGTTATACTATTCCAAAATATCCAATACATTTTATTTTTATTTTTTTTAATTTTATTTGAGTTAAAATTAAATCTTTATGTTTTTTGTCTAGAAAGTGAAAATAATTACTAAATTAAAGCGAAAATAAATATAAAAGTAATCTTTAAAAAATGAATGTTCTCGTTTTTTTTCTGTTTTTATTTTATGTACACATTTGTAGGACTATTACCTGCCGTTTAATGGTAACGATAATATTAGCCATTTCCCTATAAGGAAACATTTGGCATTCATTGACCGAGCAGCCAGTGATGTTTTCGGTTGAAATTTATAAAGCATTTGTCTTAAAATCCTGTTGTTTTTTTGTTTTTGTTTTTTAAAGAAAACAGTTTCTCAAGTCTAGTAGCTTTTATCACACTTTATAGTATTGATAGGCGATTTTCTTTCGAACGTTCTGTTTAAAGTGGTGTGGAAGGTCAACATTTTGATTATGTCATTATTTTCTATTCTCAAGTCCAGTAGCTGTTATCACTCTTTCGATATTAATGGGGGGGGGGTCCTTCCGAATGTTCTGTTTGCGGAATGTCAACATCATGATTATGTCATTATTTTCTCTTCGAGTTACACGAGCTATACATTTCAGTTATTGTTGTTGGTGGTAGTCCTCAAGTGATGTGGTTTTTGTTATCTGGTACCAGTTCTTTGTGAGTCTCTAGCACTAGTCCACAATGTCCTAAACAGCTGTGCCTTTGCTAAGACCCTCAAACTCGTAGATAGATAGATATGAAAGGGAGCGATATAGATAGACAGATTTGTGATTCTGTAGCGTCAGTCTACAACATTCAAAGAAGCGTGATCTATGGCAAGACTCTCAGGCTTCACTCGTTCCAAAATATTTTCACCATTGATCTTAGGAAGCTGTTGTAAACAGCTGACAGTTTAGATATTTCTGAAAGGTTTGGCGATCAGGCATGGCATCCATATGAAAGTATCGATCTGACGAGGCTATTTAAGAAGATGACTTGAGTTTTCAGGTTGATGTTTTGGTTTTGTAGCAATTTGCGGTATTGTGTGAAACTACCTCTGGCACACTCTATGCTCAAGTTCATTTTTATGGTTAAGTGAAAGGATTAATAAACAAAATTTTCGTTTTTAATACTCAGCGCTGCAGCTTAGAAATAATCAGAAGAAAAGGTACAACTGTAAATGTATGAGGAGTAGATAGGCTCACCTATCGTCCGGTCTGCACTCCTTCCATGTCTATTGAACAGGAGTAGAGGTCCATCCTTTGTTCCCTTTTCAAAATATGGCTTACCAGTCGCCCCTCTCTCTTTCTTTCTCGTGCGAGACAATTTTTCTCTCCAGAATCTATCTTACATATCTATAAGTCTATTATTCGTCCATGCTTAGAATATTGCTGCCACATATGGTCCGGTGCCCCCTGCTATTTACCTTGAGCTCCTTGTTAAAATCCAAAGAAGAATCAGCAATATTATTGGTCCTGATCTGGCAGACCAGCTTCTTTCACTTTCCCACCGCCGTAAGGTTGCTTTCTTGTAAATACTTTCATGGTAATTGTTCTGTTGGACTCTTCAGACTTTATGAATTTAATCGCTCTATTAGACTGGCATCGAGATCTCATCAATTTGCAGTTCAGCTGTAGCCGTAAATTCTATTCTAACAGTTTATTTTCTCCCACTTCTTGCCTGTGAAACTCCCTTCCGGTTCCATGCTTTCCAGCCAACTTTAATGTACAAAAATTTTAATACAATGTCAATCGCTATCTACTGTCCAAATTACTCTTTTCTCTTCCCACTCATTATTAATGTTTCTGTTTAATTCTTTCACACCCAGTAACTATTTGTGTCTAATTGGCTTTATTGCCTTTCATGGGGTGATACCGATTTAAAAAAACCAAAAAAAAACTTAATTTAAGAAAAAACAGAAGTTTCTATCAGTTTTTCTTTTATTCTTAAAGATTTTTATATTTTATAAATGAAAAAAAAAAAAAAAACGGCTCTCCAGAAAATACATAAACATTTTACACCGTCCGCCATATATGCCTCTTGTTTTATGAAACTGCTTTCCTTGGAGGCTTCATAATAATGATGAATTTTAATCATACAATTGTTTTAAATAATTTGTTTATTCAATTTTACCGGCTGCCAAATTAATCTCTGATTTAGTCATCCAAATGCTGAAATAACTTTTGTAATTTGTTCTCATCTTAATAAATTGCACTCATTAATCGAGAAGTTAATTTGGATGCAACTCCAGCCAGGTTAGACAACGTCATTAATTATATATATATATATATATATATATATATATATATATATATATATATATATATATAAGTATAGAGGCGTAGTATCAAATAACAAAAAAGATATACAGTATGTATACTTATATATTACTGGCAACGATACATATTCGTTTGTTTAAGACAATTTGTCTGCTTTGTAAAATAGTCGTAATTAAAGCAATTCGATAGATTTCATGCTGGCCATTTATTTCCGATATAGCATCTTATAATAATATTAATATTTATAATATATTTTTCTTCTATGTGATTCATCCTGGGTATAACGATAAACTACATCCGGTTGCAAGGGCTCTGATCCGAAGGTTTTGAGGAGCTTAGTTGTTGTTGTTCCAAGGTCCACCCTGACCCAGGGCGAATAGTTAACTTTCATACTGGGGTCAAAACACTATGAAAGTATAATAAAAATATAGTAAAAGTACCAGTAATACATATTCAGAGTAAAAAAAAAAAAAAATGCTAACAATGGATTTCTGTATGAGAAAGAAATACCAACAATCCATTTTTTGTCAAAAGAAATTACTAATGGTCCCAAGTAAATTAAATTTCGGTATTAAATGACCCATAAAATGTTGATATGTCGCTAAACAAACACGCAAATAAAAAAATCTTTCATATGCCATGTCCCTTCGGGATATTGGCGATCATGGCTCTCCACAACTAACCCTAACCCTGTCTTTTGTAACTCTTTCTAACTTATTTTAACCATCTCTCCAATACCGTTACTCCGACATCCATTCACCCAAGCTCGCCAAGTAGGATGAGCGTTGCTTTCGTCCGTCTCTCTTACTTTCAATGTTTCGTGAGTATCAAATTTTCCAAGCCTTCCTGCCTCATTATGTAACCCAGAAACCTCAACTGTATCTTCCTGATGTAAAGTATAAGTGCCCTTTTTGTTGCCATTGTCTATAGAACTTTGTAGTTGCTCACAAGTTCGGTTTATAGTATTCTCAACATCCTTCTGTAGAACCACATTTCTTTTGCTTCAAGTCCCTTCTTCATCCGTGAGGAGATTTTCCAGTATTCACTGTCATATAGGAGGACTGATACTACGTAACAGTTCAGTCCTCTTTTCTTTCTGCAGTCCGACGTCTTTAATCAGTAGCCCTTGGAAACAGAACTTTACCGGACCACAGAAAGTATCGGATGAGGTAAATCCGCACCCTCCCCCTACAAAACTCTCTGTACACACAATCTTGATAGATCATTGTAGATATATATTGCTGTTATCCCAGGTAGAACAAAGATTAAAACAGAAATAAAACAATCATTGATACTTCGATACGTTTTTATTGTTTTATGCAATACACAAAGAACGCATAAACCTCAAAATAATATACACTTACTATCTTGAATGGCTAAATATGTAGCAAATACAGTTTCATCACGTGATCTCTAGCGAATACTGATTCTTCCTCTTCTTTTTTTTATATTTAAACAGTTACAAACAGCCTGGTGTACGGCCATTTACTTAAACTTCATCGACAATAACGGATCTTTAATTAGAAACGAACATTATGTTATCCTAAATGTTATTACTGCCGTATTTTAACACTATTATGATGATTATTGAAAGTTTAGAGAAAGATGAAGGTTGCTGTGAACGCAATCATAACTCGATGTTTATATTTTCTTAGCTGAGTTTTGCATGGAGACAAGTTAATTTCATTGATATGGAATTATTCTTCGAATAGATAATTTATTATGAAGTTATGCTAGTAATATAAAAGGTAGAAATGGTTTTAATGCAATTATAACTCGATGTTTACATTTTCTCAGCTGATCTTGCATAGATACGAGTTGATTTCATTAATATGGAATTATTCTTCAAACAGGCAATTTATAATGAAGCTATGCTAGCAATATATAAGGTAGAAATGCTTTTATTATTTTTATTATCAGTTTATTTGATAATGTGAATTTTTTCATCTACGTTATTGGTTATCGCACTAAGGCTGATGTTAGTCTACCGACAAACATCACTGAGAATTAAGGTTTCTTTTTTAGAATCGTAGTATAAAACGACGTCTAATTTTTCGGTGTGATTTTTTTTTTTATTTAACGGTCGTCTTATACCCGGAAATATACGATATATATAATTTCTATTTTAATTTTTATCTTTAAGTCGTAACGAATTCAGAAAATTACTTTGTATTAAAAATAACTTCTTTTTTTTTTTTCTTTTTTCGCTTCCAGAGATTGGATACATTCTTCCCGGATCTTTTGGTGCCTGGCGAACAGACAAAGAATACGATCCGGCAAAGGGAATCAACAAAAATCTATTTTTCCATTATCACCATCCTAATGAAATCGGAAAGCGAGCCACGTAAGGAGAAGTTGCATTCTATAAAAAAAAAAAAAAAAACAGCCTTTAATGTCCATACATTTCGTTTATTCTTTTAACCAAATCCTTTTTACCATCTTTGATCAATTCACCTAATTACTTAAATTGTGCAGGTAGTGTAGCGGTTATCAACGCGATTCCGGCATGCCGAGTTCAAACACAGGCCCCGTCTGTCACATTTACTTTCGCACAAAAGTCCTCCCTTACTGACTAAAGGTTAAGTAGCAATAATTAGTGAGCGCTATAGCTTTGGATGGCTACCAGTCTAGGATAAAGACAATTCTGAATTCAAAATATGAAGGCGACAACGAGAAACCATTACACTATTTTCGCCAAAAAATATTGATAATTCATGAATGATAAAGAAGCGGTATCTGTGGAGACTTAGGATCATGTAAATCCTGATAGGACATGGCAAGTCACAGATAATAAAAGGAATCTGTGGAGAGCCGTGATCGTGTAAATCTTGACAGGACATAGCAAATCACAACTAATAAAGAAAAGGAATCTGTAGAGAGCTGTGATATAGAAACTTCAAGAATGATTCCGATAAACGTGGATTTAAATAGAAAAATTAGGCCCGAAATTGTTTCACGGCCTGAGGGCAGGAACCGAGTATATCATCCTCTTACCAACTGAATTCGGATGAAAAGGGCTTGCCAAATGAATTCGGATGAAAAAGGCTTGCCAACTGAATTCGGTTGAAAAAGGCTTGCCAAATGAATTCGGATGAAAAAGGCTTGCCAACTGAATTCGGTTGAAAAAGGCTTGCCAACTGAATTCGGATGAAAAAGGCTTGCCAACTGAATTCGGATGAAAAAGGCTTGCCAACTGAATTCGGTTGAAAAAGGCTTGCCAACTGAATTCGGATGAAAAAGGCTTGCCAACTGAATTCGGTTGAAAAAGGCTTGCCAACTGAATTCGGTTGAAAAGGGCTTGCCAACTGAATTCGGTTGAAAAGGGCTTGCCAACTGAATTCGGATGAAAAAGGCTTGCCAACTGAATTAGGATGAAAAAGGCTTGCCAACTGAATTCGGATGAAAAAGGCTTGCCAACTGAATTCGGTTGAAAAAGGCTTGCCAACTGAATTCGGATGAAAAAGGCTTGCCAACTGAATTCGGTTGAAAAAGGCTTGCCAACTGAATTCGGATGAAAAAGGCTTGCCAACTGAATTCGGATGAAAAGGGCTTGCCAACCGAATTCGGATGAAAAGGGCTTGCCAACCGAATTCGGATGAAAAAGGCTTGCCAACTGAATTCGGATGAAAAGGCTTGCCGACTCATTTCTAATGATAATGGTAATATTAGCTGTTTTCTTATAAGGAAACATTCGGTATTCATTAATCGGGCAACCAGTGCGGATATCGGTTGAAACAATTTTTCGGGTAAACAAGTTTCTCAATTTTAATGAACTTTAAGAATATTTTTTATTCTTGGAAATAAATGATTTATTGCTGTAGATCACAAATTGGTCCCTTCGACGTGGTGTAATGTTATAAGCTTATCTCGCTAGATCAATTACAAATGAATGATACTTCGAGCCTCAGTGGGTGCTCCTTGCGTTTGTCCTTGTGCCCCATCTAAGCTTAGTAAATCGCTGTAGATCACAAATTACATTCTCTGCTCCTTAACATCTGTTATTCTTACATCTTTTTTTTTTATAATCATGTAAATAATTGAATATCTATTTAATTGTTTATTTATGATTTAGTTGAATATTTTTGTTCTCATTCTCGAGAAATAAATGTACTAACTGGGATAGCGAAAGATGCCTTCCACAAACTAAGCAAAATATTAAGAAACAGAAAAAAAATTCGTTAGAAACAAAGAAAAGAGTACTGAGCTATTATGTAACATCAGTCCTCGTATATGGCAGCGAATACAGGACAATCTCTTCACAGATGAAGAAAAGACTTGAAGCAGCATAAATGTGGATGTTTGGAAAATTTTATACGGGTAGGACTGTTTGAAGGTAAGAGGGCCAGAGGAAAGCAACGTATAACCTATCTAGAGTTCTTGAGTAAATGGATGGTGAAGTTCTTTGAGATGGCAAAAAGATGGAAGAGAGACAAAAGCTACAAAGAACAAAAAATTGTGAGGAACTATGATCGTCAACGTCGCGAAAAGGAACATAGAAGAATAAAAACTCGTTTTTTATCAAAGAATTCTTCTTTTTAAATTCTTAAAACTAATATACAGAGTCCACCAAAAAAAAAAAAAAAAAAAAAGCCTACACACCATTCAGGAAAGTAAAATCTTGTAAAGGTATTTTAATACTGTTTTTTTTTTTTTTTAGACATTTAGAGATTAAAACACGTTACCTTTGGATTCTACAATTACAAGAGATGCTCGTTGCAGACATTTATTAGGACGGCGAACAACTGCTTGTGCAACATTGGCCAAAGTGTTCAGTGGGATTGTTATACATGCATTTTCAATTTCTTGACTAAGTGTCGCCAAATGTCGTCAGCTTTCTCCGAAACACAATATACTTTAGGGTCACCCAGAGGTAAAAGTCTAAAAAATTCGAAAGATAACTTTTTCTTTTCCTGAAGTATGTATACTTTTTGGGCGGCGGACTCTCTCCATATATATATATATATATATATATATATATATATATATATATATATATATATATATATAGGAAAGATGAGAACGAATAGAGTACAATTCCAACGTTCGTAAGATTTAATTTAAATGTGTGCTCAATACAAAGTAGAGCAATATTATTTGTTTTATTTTTATTTATTTACTTTTATTACAATCACCAGAAATACTCAAAATGGCGGCCTTTAGCTTCCGGCCATCTATTAGTATGACGAACTACTTTTTGGGCAACGTTGGCTAAAGTGTACAGTGGGATTACTGCACATGCATTTTGCAATTTCTTGTCTAAGGGCCGCCAATGTCGTCAGTTTTATACGATAGACAACATCTTTTAGAGTCTCCCTTAGTTAAGTGTCGCTGGTGTTAAATCAGCAAAATATTCAGTACAGTAAACAGCATAGCAATATGATAAAACTACGACAGAAAAGTTTCCTTTCCTGAAGTGTGTATACATTTTTGGGGCGGAATCTCTCTCTCTCTTTCTCTCTCTCTCTCTCTCTCTCTCTCTATATATATATATATATATATATATATATATATATATATATATATATATATATATAAAAGGCAGGATGTGTGTGTGTAACGAATGCACGGCCGCAATGTTCGACGGATTTGCACCAAAATTTACATGCACATGCTCCAAGTTAGCGGGAAGGCCAAGACCGACTTTGTATTTCCCAACTTCCATCGATAGTGGAAATAATAGAGGTTTTCATGCTTCTACGGCAGTTTTCATGTAGTTTAGGCCATTTTCTACTGGCCCGAGTGAGAGCCTATAGCTGGCTGCCACGAATAGGCAGGAAGATTTTATTGGCCAGCGTGAGAGCCAACAGATGACTGACACGAATATTAACTAGCATGCTAGCATGCAAAAAAATCGATAGCTGTATTCGTCACAAGTGGGGAAAAATTTAAATCTGCATGGCACTTTACTCTAATTGGTTCATTCGCTTGCTTAAACTCAACGTTGATTCTGATTCCGCAGAATTGGGTTGGCTGTGAAAAAGTATTTGTTGTTAACATTCTTTTTTCATTCGGTTTTTCCAGTTACGAGTCCTTTTTTTTAAAGCTGATCGTTTTGTGTTCATTTTGTTTAGTTCTTTTTTCGTAACAGATTTAATGTTTAGTATAGAGCTTAGAAAAAATTCGCAGTGTGAGAAGTAAAGCATGTAGCAACATCAGCACGGCAAAGGGCACTCCTTTAAAGGCAAGGAAGGGCAAAAATATTTTAAGTCAAGTGATAGCGATGGCTGTATGAGTCGTACGATTTTTGAATCAAGCACATGCAACGCCGGGCCATGCTGCTAGTATATATATATATATATATATATATATATATATATATATATATATATATATATATATATATATATATATAATGTAAAAGAAAGAAGAACAAAATTACAACGTTCCAAACATTAATTTAAAACAGGGCTCAGTACAAGAGTAAATATTTATACACTGTTGCATTAGAACATGTAATTACATATTCTAATTTAACAGTATATAATAATAATAATGGATACTCCTGTCGGTTTCGACGTATGAGGATTTGACAGATTAATTGATTCAGTTATGACATTTTGTGCGATAATCTTAAGTGGCACTTAAAACCCGCAAGTGATTTACATAGGAGGCCACATATGGAGCAAGAATGAATATTGTGAGATGAGATCACTGTTAAATTGTCTGACCTTTTAGATCTTGCTCTCGCTTCTTGAAGATGATTAAGACAAGCAGATTGCTCCAAGGCTAAGCGCTCAAGGGTGTTATGTGGTATATTGACACGCTGAATTGTATTTTAGTCTGAATTTTCATCTGAAAATGTATACTTTTCGCTCTATGCGTTTAATATTTACCAGCAAAGTAAGTTCATTGACAAGGAATAAGATATTTTTGAAAAATATTTGTCACCTAAATTTATATTTTATCATTTGTCTACGGACTTATTGATGTACCCTTATGTTTTCTTTCCCTAATCTTAATGCTTCGACTTGTAAACTTTGAATTCGTTTGGCACACGCGGCATGTGTTACTGGATGTTGAGCTGCTGTTAAGTAGAACCGTGACCTTTCAACTTAACAATACCTCCGACTTGTATTTTGCCTGCAAACGCACAGGAAAAGATTACAAAACAGCGAATCTGGTTTTCAAATGTTAAAGTTGCTGATAACAGCTGAATAGTTCGCCATTTTAAATGTAAAATAGAAAAAGAAGCTTTGAATTTATGTAAGTGTTTCTTAAGTTTTCGCATCTTATTTTATCTTATCGTTTCTCTGGTGCTGTTTGATCGTAACTTTGTGTTGAAATCCGACCAGGCTTCTATCTTACGTTTCTCTTTTAAGATCTGATCGCTGACTTTATCAGACGACGACGTAAGCTAAAAATTGAGGGTAAAAATATCCATACGATGTTAAGTGCTATCGCAAAAATTTGCTCGAAAAAAAAAAGAAAGAAAAGAAGATTGACCGAAAACCTTGACTTTGAAGAGACAGCTCAAGACCTGTAAATGTTTTTCTTCAAGAAACATTGTTTTTATTAAAATAAAGGTGCCTTTCAAAAGCTAAGCAAAAATATTCAGAAACAGGAAAATTTCGTTAGAAACAGTACTGAACTCTGAAAAGAAGACGGAAATGTTATGCAATATTAGTCCTACTAGATAACAATAAATGCTGGACAATTTCCTCACAAATGAAGGAGAGACTGAAAGTAGCTGAAATGTGGTTCTATAGAAGAATGCTATGAATCCGATGAACGGAACTTGAGTAACGAGGTACTATTAGGGAAAACAGAAACGAAATGGGCATTTATTCTTAGAATAAAAAAAGCTAGAGTTGAATTTTTGAGGGTATATAATGAGGAATGAGGGCTTAGAAAATTTGACACTCACAGGACAGGTTCAGAGGCAGAGAAAATCATTGAGCAATCAACTTAAATAAAAATACAAACATTGCTCAGAACTTAATTTTAATCAGTTTATCCCCAAGCAAGGCAATAATGCTACTAAGACGTAAAGGGTTACTGAGTGTTGGAGAATATGGAGGAGAAAAAACGTTATTAATAAGACAGAACAATAAAAGAACAGGAATTAAGAAAATTGAGGTTGCATTTAAGTGTTTCAAAGTTGACTGGAAAGCAACGAAATACGAGAGAAGAAGCCGTTAGCATAGAACTTACGGTTACTTCTCGCCATTTCATCTGTAAAATGATGAGAACTTGTTACCAATCTAGTAGCACGCTTAAACTCATAAAATCTAGGTACCAACAATGAAAGCTCATCGGAACAATTACCATGAAATTATTTATTTATTTGTTTGTTTGGCGGCATATCAATTCTTTGTGGGCCATTTAATGCTGATTTTTTTTCTTGGGTGTATTAATAATTTTCAAAAATTTATTGCTGGTAAATATTTTTTCCCTATGAAAATGCATTGCTCGTATTTTTCTTGGTTTTATTTTATCAAGAATCTCTAAATATATAGGAAAAGCACCAAACCAGATGTGAGAGTAATATTCATTGCATAGACAAATGGTAGACTGATGAAGGTGCTTTAGTGTGTTGGCTATTTCTATAATTAATGTAAGGTTTCTACGAGAATAGTTAATACATGAATTGTGGTGAAAAGGAACATGCACAAAATAACAGACTGATTTGCAATGCAAGATAACATTTATTAAACAAAATAACAGAAGAAAGTTTAAGTGTTTCTTTTTGTAGAAGTAAATTGTATACACAACGAAAATTGTTAATAAATGCATTTGAGTGTGACTTGCCTGTGTAGATGTGTTTGTGTGTGAAGTGTCCACAGCCCATTTTGTTTCAGTGCAAAAAGTCAATAGCACACACTTTGAAAAGAGGAAAACAGGAAGAGAGAGTTACTTAAGAGCTCGCTTGTTATTATACCCTCAGAGCTGCTGCTGATACTCTGTTTATTAAGGGCTGCTGCTGATACTCTGTTTATTAAGGGCTGCTGCTGATACTCTGTTTATTAAGGACTGCTGCTGATACTCTGTTTATTAAGGGTTGCTGCTGATACTCTGTTTATTAAGGACTGCTGCTGATACTCTGTTTATTAAGGACTGCTGCTGATACTCTGTTTATTAAGGCACTACAGTGTGAAATAGATTCCATTTTTTTACATCTGTCATTTACAGGGAAGCTACATTATGGTGGTGGGGAAAGTGACTGAAGCCAAGATGCCAAGTCAGGACCAATAACATTGCAGATTCTTTGTATTTTATCAAGAATCTCTAAATATATATCAGAAGCCCCAGATCAGACGTGACAGCAATATTCATTGCATGGGTGAATGGTAGACTTATAAATGTCTAAGATAGATTTTAATGTCTGCTTCAGTGAAATGGAATATTCTGTCAATTTTAAATGTTTTCATTTGTACCCTCTTCCTTCTTCAAATAATGACCTGCATTCAAAATGATGATTTTTATTGCTTTATTTTGTTAAGGTTGTTAAGCTCAAATGTTTAATCATACAATAGTGAAATGTAGCCAGTAATTCATAATTTTTTGAACTCCCAAGAAGTTTATTTGATCATTAAATTAAAAATTATAATTCACCAGAAAATATAAATAGGAAAACTGAAATTTTCACGGGTACTACTAGTGTATATAAATAGTGTAGAATTACTTCATTACTATTTTATGTGTACGTGTATATGTGTGTAGATATGTGGGACGTATATCAGGGTATGTTGTGTACGCAAGATATATTTATCTACTGGTATAGAGAGTAACAGTAAAAAAGATTTGTACGTTATCATGGAAATGAAGGAAAAATTAGGCATAAATTCATTTCTCAACTTATTGTAGACATTCATAAGTATTTGCTTAGTTAAATTGAATTTGTTACAAAGCCGCCACTGTGACGGTTTGAACCCACTACCTTACTTATTCAGGTTGGTTCATTCATAAAAATAGGGAATTTTTTAGGTAATAATTTTTGTATATTCTTATTTCTTAGAACTTCCTTAGGCCGCGACACATATTACAATCGAAAAATATTGATTTATTATCAATTTAGCATTGGTCTGTTTGTAATATCGACACAGTTTCAAATTGATCCCTGAAGTTATTGGCTGTAGGCTAAATCGATTCGGGGTTATTTATAAATGTCAATTTTGAAAAAATGCTAAGATAATCGATATCTACATATTTCTAAAACATTTGTGAATCATTTAAGCTTTTGTAAAACATTTTTTTACCATTTTTTTCGTTTGAAATCTTTTCGGAAGGACAATCGTAAAGGTTCATAATTAATTATCTTAAATTAAGAATAAATGGATACATATTTCTGATTATTTTATGCAAATTTTCCGATTCTTTATTTAACGCGCAAAGTTTTTTTAGGAGAAATCTTTTTAATCTATTTTTATTATGAATTTGGAAAAAGGACAAAATAACAGTAATACGCACAGTTATCAATAATGTATGCAGAATTGCAAACTTGACATTCGGAAATAATAAAGAATATAGATAACTGTTTAAAAGTCAAAGATCTATTTCTTACTCTATCTATATTATAAAGAGGAAGATCTTTCTAATATTATTAGGTTCGTGCAAAAATAATGACGTAATAATGTCGTTTTTGACGTATTTTTAACGTCAAAAAACAAAATTATTACGTCATTATTTTTGCAACAACCTAATAGAAATATATTCAAATCTGAAAAGTATAACGACTCAATAGAGATCTAAAGCAGGGGTGGCCAAACTTGCTTAATGTCAGAGTCACATACCATATAGTCGAGATATTTGAGAGCTGCAAAACATGAAAGAAATTAATTTTTTTTCTTATTTACCTTTTATATTAACTATGATGAAAAAAGGAGATCAGTCAACAGATTCCTATGAGCCGCATATTAAATGAACCGCATGTGGCTCGTGAGCCGCGGTTTGGCCACCTCTGACGTATAAGTATGCTAATCTAAAAAAAATATTTCCTAAAAAGAAAAATAATTCCTGTTTTTTCTGTTTTTATGAATGGACTAGAATATTTACGTAGTACCGAATCTTCTGTAGTAGTGATTGATTAGAACTATTTTCGTTTACTAATTCCACATGGAATTCACACGATTTCATACATAAAACACGAAAAAGCAATATTTAGCGAACACCGAGAAAGGCAGATGATATCTAAGCTAAATTTGTCTCCCATTTTGACCCTCTTTTTTTTATTGCCCCTCATAGTTTTAAAAAAAATTAATGAATTTCGGATACTATGCAACACAAGCAGGGGAACCCAGTCATGTCTGTCAGACAATTTCTTCAATTACATCACCCCTTAAATCTGGTCATTTATCCGCCCAGACTGCTACCATATTGATTATTATGTGTGGAGCGCAGTTGAGCGACAGCCCAACAAAAATCCTTGTAACACCAAAGATGATGTGAAGGCAAGGATTATGACAACAATCACCAACTTAAACAAGGAGACTGTCCAGACGAATTGCAACATATTCCAAAGTCATCTGGAAGCCGTGGTTGAAACCAATGGCGATTTTATTGAATAAATGCGCTCTTTAGTATTTCGAGATATTTTTTGTGTAATTTTGGCAAATATATCTTAAAATGAGATGTCAGTGCTATTTTCATTCTTGCGTAATTTGGACCACCATTTATCCATCGCACCCTGTACTTGGGCCTGTAGGTGAACTTCATTCATGTTATACTTGGGCCTGTAGGCAAAGTTTGGTCGAATTTACACTTGGGCCTGTAGGTAATTTTCAGTGGTGCTTGTACTTGGGTCTGTCAGTAAACGTATCAGCTATTCCACCGATCTAAAGATATGTAGCAATGGATTGTGCATACGAAATCTTGCACTGATATTACAGGGAATCACTGACACACCTGCATTATTTTATTTATTAAAATCTCTGGGGCTCTTTGTTATTGGGTTTTATGTTGCAAATGTTCGGTGGGGAAAAGATTAGGATTTTAGGTTATCCTTTGTCCTTATTCTGTGTTTTTCTATCTGAGTTCAAATAAATCATTTTCGCAGATAACAACTGTCAATAAAAATAATCTAAAGAATCCCAATAAAAGATTTGACTTCTGAAATGTTTGCAAATCATTTTAATCGCTGGATGGGGTATCGAAAAAAAACGCTGCCTTTGCCTGCTGGGATTTTACTGTTCAATGTGAATACTGGCTTACGCGTCTAGTTATTCATCTGGGACCTAACGGACGCTGAGTCAGTCTTCAGTCTTTTGACACCTATTTAAATATCAAGATTTGCTAAAATTGTGTTGAAGTTGTCGCTATCATTTTTGTCTACGTCTCGTTCATTTCCGCCAACCAATCCAAATCTACTAAAACCAAGTGTATTATGTACTCTGCTTCCCCAAAATTTGGTTTCGATTAGTCAATGTATGGCTATTCTAGAGAGTGTAACGGACGGACGGACGGAAAAAAGTCACAGAATTTTATATATAGATTCTAGCTTAGAAAGGTTCGATAGGAACGCTTTACTTTCGGATAGCGAAGGAAAATTGTATTCTTAAAATATGTGTATACCTGACAATCAGTTAGACTGTAAACACGCTTTATAAAATGTTCATAAATTTTATATAAATTTGGTGTATTTGGGTAGCAGCTGTTTTCTTAAACATGGTTTATTAAAAAAAAATAGACATTTTATGTCTGTTAAATGTAATGATCATTTTTTCTAATGTACGAATATACTCTTGAAAATGTGGTTTTTGGGTGCGGATAAAATGGCCAAAATTTATGATGTGCAGTCCCATGCGTCGGGAGATGGTTTGGTTTGGCCACGTCGCACAGTATAACAGCCTCTGCAAGGTCATCATTGCAAAACGGTGTTGAAGGTGGACGCAAGTGGGGATGGCAACGCAAAAGCTGGTAAGTCATCATCAAAGGATGGACGGACACGATAGCCACCGCCAACAGATCATTCTGGAGGCGTTTATCGCTTTCGTCTACCCTTAGGTACTCCCGACAGTAGAAGCAGTCGCGGGGCTGATAATGATGATGATGCTTTCAGCACACATTTAAAAAATGTATTTTAAGAAGTATATTATATCATTATTTTTGAAAAGAATAATTATATAATAGCTCAGATTATATATTAAGTGTCAATAATATTTTTTAATTCATAAAAAATATAATCTGAGACATTCTATAAATATTCTTGTATATATATATATATATATATATATATATATATATATATATATATAATATATATAAAAGTGAACATTGAAGTCAACACTTAGAGGCGACAGTCTGTTTCATGCTAGACACAATCGTCAGGCCACCATGAAACAACATGAAGCAGACTGTCGCCTCTAAGTGTTGACTTCAATGTTCACTTTTATATTTACACACGCTCTATCTCTGATATTGAGCACTTTATCTCATAAATCTAGCACACATTAAGACTATATTTCTTCATATATATATATATATATATATATATACACAGAGTGGGTGTATATATATATATATATATATATATATATATATATATATATATATACATATATATATATATATATACATATAATTTATAATAATCACTTTCGCCAAGAGATGGCCACCAGGTCTGTTCTCTTTGCTTGTTATAGCGGTTTTCTAAGTGAAGATCAGATGTGGCACAAGGCCAAATGTATGGAGCACCCAGTGAGTATCCAACTCACTATTCAGTCGAAAATGATCTAGCGAGACAAACTTGTTAACCGTTACTTCACGTCGAAGTGCCGATCACTCTGCCTGGATCTGAAATCCTAAAATATTTTCTTGTATATTGTTTTAGATAACCGTTGTCTTGCTTTCGTTGTTTTTTGTTCACTTTAAGAAAACCAAGTCATTTGCAAAATTCCCAGTGTGTTAGTGTTCCTTCTCTGTCATGTCTGTTTTTAGGTCAATTTATTGTAGTCGCTCATTAACAATGTTATCGTCTGAAACCACTTGTTCGCCTTATGCAAAGCATTACGCTGACGTGTAGGTGTGAATTGTCGTGATTTGGCGGCTTCAAACAAAAAAAGGCCCATAAGTGCCAGACAGACTGAACAGAAACGGACCACCAGCAGCGCAGGCGTTTGGGAATGTATCAAGCTACAACGAAAATAATTGAATCTTTCATAAATTGGTTGTGACATATAACATGCTTCGAATAATTTATTCATGGAATCCGTGAGAAAAACATGGAAGATTTGTCTTTAATAAGATTTCTCGATATCTGTCTATATTTCCGAGATGAGGTATAGTAACTATTTAAATAATTTACATTTAATATTTAAATTATTTACATTGTTCGGACTATTGTCCTCATCTTTATTGCCATATTCACAACGTTTCAGCCATTTTGCGCTCCGACCTTCGTCAAGATCTGTCTATATGTCTGGGATGAGGCATAGTAATTATTTTCACTATTTACATTCCGAACCGAACCCTTTATTTCGTTCCCCGGGGTAGATTGTTCTAGGTCCACATGACCCAGTGGATAAAAGCGTTAGTTGAAATAATCCAGTGACTTGACACAGACTTCTGAATTCAATACTTGGCTACAGAAAAGGTGAACAAAAACTTGGTCATTTGGGTTAATAAAGGGAGGTAATTGAAACTGAGATATCCGGAAAAGGCGTGGCACGTGGAACTAGAACAATCTATCCCCGTGTATAAAATAAAGAGCCCGGCTTAAAATTCCAAGGTATTTCACCTGAAAAGGCCGAAACATCGTGAATATGATGATAAAGATGAGGACAACAGTACGAACAATGTAAATTGTCTAAAAAGATTCTATTCAGGCCGGTAAAGAGAATATTTAGGTTGCTAAACGAAAATAAATACATACATTGTTTAATAAATATACGGGGCATCTACTCAAATAGTCTGCAAATAAGGTTTAAAGAGCGTGTTATCTAGCATGATCAACAATCTGAACAATGCAGCACACTCAAATCCTCGGTCACGATGACTTGTGTCTTTGTGCTACCACCGTCTACCCAATTTCACCCACAAAGCTTGGTACAACCCGTGGTATGAAGTGCCGAAGGCTGGGATCGTACACACACACACACACACATATATATATAGGGCGCGATGTTTAAATTTTCGCCATATTATATTTAAAATTTCGCGCATGTGTGTTGCTTGTTTTTGATTTTGTCGACTGCCTCCTAGAGTAGGGTCAATTGGGAATCGTCTGTGAGAAAAAGAGAACTATGACGCAATTTACTCTACCAGAAATTTGGAAACGGCATGTTGTACTGCTTGGTATTTGCACTCTAAGTTCCTATACGAATATTTCAGAGTGTTTGGGTATCAATCTGAGGACAGTGCAGAGGATTCGGAAGAGTTGAATGAGTTTCATGGCGATTACAAAGGTGTTTGAAGTGATTACTAGAGATGTTGATGTTATGTCTCAACTCATCTTCCCACAAAAACTCAGACTCAAGACCCACAGCAAGTCCCTTGAGGGTGTAGTGCTGTCCTGGGTCAAGATGGTGGCTGCTGGAAGACTCTATGTCTAGCAACAGGACACTAAACCATGCCACACATGCAGGCAAACCCAATTATGGCTGTCAGACGATTTCTGCGACTATATCACCTCTTACACCTGACCCTCTAACTCTTCAGGCTGAACACTGCCCTTGATTATTATGTGTGGGGTGCAGTTGGACAGCACACCAACAAAACTCCTTGTAACACCAAAGATGAACCGAAAGCAAGGATTATGGCAGCATTGACCAGCTTAAACAAGAAGACCGCCCAGAGGAGTTGCAGGAGATTCCGAAGCCGTCTGTAGATCGTGGTTGAAGCCAATAGCGATTTTAGTGAATAAATCTACTATTTAGTAATTTCAAAATATTTTTGTGTAATTTTGGTAAATATATCTGTTAAAATGAGATGTCAGTACTATTTTCAATTTTGCGTAATTTAGACGACATTTACTCATTGCACTAATATATATATATATATATATATATATATATATATATATATATATATATATATATATATATTTTTTTAAGTGTTTCACCCCAAACAAGGCGGGAAGCCACTAGGACGGAAGGGGTTACAGAAGATTTGGAGCAAGATCAGATAGGAGTGATAGAGGAAAGGATGAGGAGAAGGATAGTGGATAGATCAAGGCAACTAGAGATGTCGATTGACATTACATTTGAATAGTTGGAGATTGTGGCTCTCAGGGAAACTGGAATAGGGAAGGGAGTTCCACAGGCGAGAGGTGCGAGATATGAAGCTATTGGAGTAGAAAAGACGGCTACATTTAATAGTTTCGACAGTAAAAGGGAGGGAGCGGGATGCCACCCTCGTATGGCGCTTGAATTCATGAAGTCTGGGAACCAGCGAATGCAGCTCCCCGGAGCAATTACCATGAAAGTATTTGTAAAAAAGACAGAGATAGGTGACGGCGCGTCTGTGGGAGAGCGACTGTAGACGAGATGCCAGAACAGGAGCAATTATATTGCATATCCGCCTCTGGAGCTTATCAAGAACCCCGAGGCAAACAGAAGGGGCTCCAGACCATAAATATTACATATATACACATATATATATATTTTAGCATATTCATGTGTGGGGAGGTACGATGGAGTAAGTGGATGCACGGGGGCGTAATAGATTGCGTCTCTGATTGTCGAGTTAATACTGTTGTACAGTTATGGGGAAAGTAGATCAATTGCATTAAGTTTGCAACCAGTCGAGGTGAAGGAAACTTAGGATTCAAACCGGAACACGCACTATCCTAAAAGTACGTATAGATGCGGCTGGGAACAACTTGTGAATCCAAATTCCCATTGAATCTCCCACTATGGATTTGCAAGTTTCGAATTCATCTTTCATTCGTGTATATATATATATATATATATATATATATATATATATATATATATATAAACTGATGAAAAATTATTCATGTAAGATATTCAAAAATATTTGCATGACCACCCCAATTTAAAGACAAAATAGATTTTTTTCTTCCATATGCCGTGTTCCTTCAGGATGTTGGCGATCATGGCTCTCCACAATTTCCTGTCCTTTGTAGCTCTTAATAGATTTTATTTTTTTCTTATCTCACCCTATTCTACCAACCATTTACTCAGGCTCGCTAGGTAAGTTATTCGTTGTTGTTCCTCTGTTCCTCTTGCCTTCAATCTGTCCTGTGAGTATCAAATATTCCATGCCCTCTTTCCCATAATTTCAACTGCCTCTTCTTGATATTAAGGATAAGTGTCAAAATAGACATGCTAAAATAAAAACATACTAAGCTAAGTTTATTTCAGCATATGTCTTTACAGAGCTTGGTGTGTCCTAGGATCTCTTTACTGGACTTATCTTATTACAGCTTTTCTTTAACAGGATTTTCTTGCCACAGCGCCAGTCTTACGTCGGTGCCTCGTTACCGGGCTTCCCTTATCCTAGGGTTATTACCGGGCTTCTCTTGTCCCAGAGGCTCTACAGGGTTTTACCTGTCATATGGTCTCTTTACGAAATTCTTGTTTCAGGATCTCTTTGCCGGGCTTTTCTTATCTCAGGGTGTCTTTAACGGACTTTATTTGTCCTTGTCTCTCTTTACTGGGTTTTTCTTATCCCAGTCTCTTTTTATCAGGATTTACTTGTTCCAGTCTCTCCTTACCATATTTTTCTTTTCCTAGTCTCTCTTTACCATATTTTTCTTTTCCTAGTCTCTCTTTACCATATTTTTCTTTTCCTAGTCTCTCTTTACCAGGTTTTTCTTTTCCCAGTCTCTCATTACCAGGTTTTTCTTTTCCCAGTCTCTCATTACCAGGTTTTTCTTTTCCCAGTCTCTCATTACCAGGTTTTTACTTGTCCCAGTCTCTCTTTACCAGATTTTTCTCATCCGGTGTCTCTTGTCCCAGTCTCTCTCAACGGGGTTTTTCTTGTCCCAGTCTCTCTTAAGCGATTTTTTCTTGTCTTTGTGTCTCTCAAGTGGGTTTTTTATTGTCCAGGTATTTCTCAAACGTGTTTTTCTTGTTCCAGTCTTTCTCAAGGAGATTTTTTCTTGTCCCAATGTCTCTCAAGCGTGTTTTTCTTGTCCCAGTCTCATTCAAAAGCGTTTTTCTTGTCCCAGTCTCTCTTAACCGGCCTTTTCTTGTCCCAGTCTCTCTTAACCGGCCTTTTCTTGTCCCAGTCTCTCTTAACCGACATTTTCTTGTCCCAGTCTCTCTTAACCGGCATTTTCTTGTCCCAGTCTCTCTAAACGGCCTTTTCTTGTCCCAGTGTCTCTTAACTAGCCTTTTCTTGTCTCAGTCTCTCTTAACCGGCCTTTTATTGTTCCAGTCTCTCTTTAGCGGCATTTTCCTGTCCTAATATATCTGTACCGAGATTGTCTTGTTCAAGATTCTCTTTACTAGCTTTTGTCTTTATTTCGCTCTGTGATACCCAAGTAGACATCGGACCTTTTACTGCAATCTGCAGAAATAGCTTACTAGCCGCTGATCCTCGACGACGTTTATTCGCCCCTTATCCTTTTCATGTGATGACGAGCAGAGTGAATGTGTTCTAATTTCGTGTGTTCTTTAAAAATTGTCTGACCTTGAATTTTAGATGTCTGTCTTTTCTACGAGTCGTGGACCCATTTCCCGTCATTTGAAATGTCAAAGAAACATTTTGTCCTTTATTCTCGTCTCTTGTGGACGCCATGGAAAAGGACATTGCTACTATGGAATAATGGCTGTTGAATTTCACCTTCAATTCTACAGTTATTAGAACCGTCTCTCGTTTCGTTTACACGCGCCAATTGATGGTAACAGAATACGAAGGAAATTAAGTACTGCCTAAGTGTTCGAGTGTGAGATCTTAATTTCCGAATACGATTTTTAAAAATATATCTCCCTTTCAGTAATCTATATTCTAACAAATATAAAATGTCTTACGTGAACTTTAAAGTGAATTTATAATTAGAATTTTTCTGATCAAATTAGGGGAAACAAAAAAGAATTCAAATTAGTATTGGGTTATATTTGCTCTACTGTAGCTATACAATATATATATATATATATATATATATATATATATATATATATATATATATATATATATTAGGTTGGTGCAAAAATAATGACGTAATAATGTCGTTTTTATACGTATTTTTAACGTCAAAAAACGACATTATTACGTCATTATTTTTGCACCAACCTAATATATATATATATATATATATATATATATATGTAGTGAACATTGCGCTGATGATTGCGCTTAGCATGAAACAGTCTGTCACCTCTGAGTGTTGACTTCAATGTGCACTTTTATATTTACATACGCTCTATCTCTGATATTGAGAATTTTATCCCATAATTATAGCATAACTTAAAACTATATTCCCACCAGTGGTTAATATTTATTGGGTCTTTCTCGACCGTTGTCAGGGGTTAGTTATTTTTCGTGTCATTCCCCACCTTTGTCAGGGTTTAGATATTTATTGTGTCTTTCTCTACCGTTGTCAGGGTTTAGATATTTATTGCGTCTTTCTCCAACGTTGTCAGGGTTTAGATAATTTTCCAGTCTTTCTTCACCTTTGTTAGGGGTTAGATATTTATTGTTTTTTTTTCCACCGTTGTCTGTCTTTAGATGTTTGTTTTTTTTTGCGTTTATCTCCACCGTTGGCAGGGGTTAAATATATATTGGGTCTTTTTCCACCTTTGTCAGGGTTTAGATATTTTTCCCTTTTTTTTTCTCCAGAGTTGTCAAGGGTTTAAATATTTATAGCGTCTTTATCCACCGTTGTCATGGTTTAGATATTTATAGCGTCTTTCTCCAATGGAGAATAAAATATTAGGTTGGTGCAAAAATAATGACGCAATAATGTCTTTTTTGACGTCAAAAAACGACATTATTACGTCATTATTTTTGCACCAACCTAATAATACCATGACAACGGTGGATAAAAACACGCAATAATTAGGGCTTACTTAAAGACGCAATAAATAGGGGTTAGTTATTTTTCGTGTCTTTCTCCACCGTTATCAGGATTTAGATATTTTTATGTCTTTCTCCACAGCGGTTATTTTTTATTTTATTTTTTTTTTTTTGTGGTTGTCTTTCCCCACAAATGCGGTTGGTTTTCAAGCCTGTATGTTGATCTGGGTTTTTGTTTAGTTCTAACCATAAACATAGTAAAATCAAAACTGAACGTCTCCTTATCATACTTGTCTGTTTTTCAGAAGCATCTCTAATAAATGTGGCAGCTGAAAGGAAGTCGAGTGGTGCATATATTTAAGGCGCCATCTTTTTGTTTGCTCTCTTTAAAAGCTTGTCTATAATAGAACTTGATCCTTTTGTTTCGATAATGCGGAGAATATCAGCTGCTTCTCAAATTCATCAGATGTGTGACTTAATTAGTAATTAAAACGTTGAGTAGGTCCACTCAAGGGTTTCTAACTTCGTCATATCCTCTGATTCTGCGAACTTCTCTGCATCTTTCACTACTTTTGGGGGACGTTTGCACAAAGACAATTATATGGAGTCAAATGGCGCTTAAAATATATTTTAATGTATCGGTCAAATGTAATGGCACTGATATTTTATTTCTTTGTCAGTAAAACGTAGTGGATATTTTACCCCAGATCCTGAACCCTCCCTGCTAAAAAAAAAAATATGTGACTGATTTAATTTTTTTTTTTTTTTTTTTTTGCGGCAAGCTGAGTTCAATATCGGCATGATTCTGTATCGTTTCCTTTCAAGCCAATATCCTTAAAGAAGGCATGAATATATCTCCCCGCCCCCAACACCCACACCCACACCCAAAGTTAGATATAAAAAAGCAGGTCAAACTGATCTCTCTTGCTTTACATGTGCCGTGTCCCTTCAAAACGTCGGCGATCATAGCCCTTCACAAATTCCTATCCTTCCTAGCTCTTAGTAAGGTTTATCATTTTAACAAACCCCCATCTTCGTTCCGCCATCCATTCGCGTAAACTCGCCACGTTGGTGCCCAGGTGCTTCCAGCTGAACCTTTTACCTTCAATATGTCCTGTGAGTGTTATATTTTCCAAGCATTCTTCCCTTATTATGTCTCTAAGAAGTTTCAGCTGTCATTTTCTTATTCTGGGTAGAAGTATCCTTTTTGTTCCCATTTTCAGAAAACTTCCTAATTGCTTACGTGCTCCTTCTATGGTATACTTTTTTTTATTTTTTATACTGATGTTCACTCAATACAAGGCCCAAGAACCACTCAAGTTAGAGGATTACACTGTGGAGTTTTATTAGCGTAAGAAATCCCAACCGTTAGGTGTACAGAATTGAAGTAGACTTTAGAAGAAACCGGAAACTCAATCCTAAACAGAAAACAAGCGACAAACATCTACTCATATTTAAAAGACTGGGGGAGGAGTCTGAACAGGACGATAGGCAAACGTAAGACACAAATGACTCCTGGGAGTAAAATAGAATGAAACGACTTTAGAAGGAACCGGAAACCCAATCCTAAACAGGAAACAAGGGATAAACATCAACTCCTACTTAAAAGACTGGGGAGGAGTGTGAACAGGACAATAGGCGAACCTAAGACACAAGTGGCTCCTTGTGGTGAAGTAATATGAAAAAAAACTTTAGAAGGAACCGGAAGCCCAATCCTAAACAGTGAACAAGGGATAAACCTCTACTCCTGTTCAAAAGACTGGAGAAGATTGTGAACAGGACGATAGGCGATAATTCACCCCAAGCAAGGCGATAATGCCACTAAGATGCAAGGGTCTTCTGGGAGTGAAAGAGAATGAAAAGACTTTAGAAGGAACCGAAAACCCAATCCTAAACAGGGAACAAGGGATAAACCTCTACTCCTGTTCAGAAGATCGGGGAGGAGTGTGAACAGAGCGATAGGCGAACCTATCTACATCTATTTCAGCGTGCTTCTGTAAAAGCACATCTTTGTTGCCTCAAGTTTTCTTTTTATCTGTGAGAAAATTGTCCGTCATTCACTGCAATATAGGGAGGATTGGTATTATATAGCAATTCAATATTCTTTTCTTTGTTTCTAACGAATTTTCCTGTTTCTTCCACTTCGATTTGTTTTTGGTAAGCATTTTTTCATCGTCTCTTAAATCACTTCCCAGATATTTAAACTTCTGTCCTGATTTGATTTTGACATCCCCACTTCGTAGTTCGTTTCTTGAGCTGTTTCACTTGTTGACAACTATGTCACTTATGTTCCTACGCTTGATAGTTAGTCCTTTCTTCTTACTTTTCTTTACTATATTCTTCCAATAAATGAGCTAATTTACACTTTGCTTTCACATACGCACACATAAATAAATATACATATTATCCCTCACCGCTAGCAACGGAAGATTGCGTCGTGCATGAAATTCCAAGTTGTGCTGTCGCTGAGGGACAATATCTATATTTATTAATATATACTTAGTAGCTCTGTTATATTACATCGAACACTATTTTATTAACACCAGCAGTTTATGTGCGATACTATATATATATATATATATATATATATATATATATATGTGTGTGTGTGTGTGTGTGTGTGTGTGTAAGCAAATATATGGATATAGATCCGACAGTATGAAGAAAATATACGGAAAAAACAAGCAAAAATGCTTATATGCAATTATGATGTTTTAATGTTAATAGGTCAACGTCGGACGTTTTGCTCTAATAAACCATCTTCAGGACATATTCATAAAATATAATTAACATTATTAATTTATTATTAATTATTATCGTCTTTGTCATGTTGAATTAATAATGTTAATTATATTTTATGAATATGTCCTGAAGATGGTTTATTAGACCGAAACGTCCGACGTTGACATATTAACATTAAAACACCATAATTGCATATAAGCATTTTTGCTTGTTTTTTCCGTATATTTTCTTCATATATATATATATATATATATATATATATATATATATATATATAAATGTCAAATATTAATCAATATAATGTTGTCTATTTGTTTAAACTTCTGTAAATATCACTTCTTTATCGCCCGTAATAAATCATTTGTTTTATCTGTTTCTGTCTGTGATAAGTGTTTAGACACGTTGTTTTATTTGAATTGTTTATTTCTTCTTGTCATTGTGCAAAGCACACTGAAATAGGAGAGCAGACCCCAGTTAATACTCCCTCTTCTGCAAGCCATTTACACAAGCTCATTATAGAGGTTATTCATTGCTTTCCCCTCTCTCTCTCTCTCTCCCTACGTGTAATAACGCAAGCGGTCGGTTTTACTGCGCTTAATAACACGAATGGCTGGATTTATTGCGCTTAATAATGCGACTGGTTTGCTTTATTGCGCTTAATAACACTACTGACTGGCTTCATTGCGCTGAATGACGCCAGTGGCTGGCTTTATTGCGCTTCATATCTGCGTGTACTCTATCATGTTTTTTTTTATGCCATATCCTTTCAGGATGTAGATGGTCATGCCTCTCCGCGGTTTCTTTTCTTTATTATCTGTGAACTTTTGAATGAAAGACAGTGGAAGCATTTCCTGTTGGTTTCTCCATGGTTTTTAAGCAGTATTGTCGATCTATTTGATTGGTTGTCCTTCAAAACTCGAGAGCTTAGTATATCGTATGGAACAGAGAAGAGATGGATTTGTGCCTTTCCCAAAGACATGTGTACGAAAGTAAATGCAAAAGATTAAGAAAATGCAAAAGATTAAGCCGCAATTAAAACTCGGCTCGCTTATTCCATTTTTTGCGCCGATAATCGCTAATGTATCTTTACATGCTACCGTAAATTACGTTACCAGAAAACATGTAAACTTGTTAAATACAAAAACATAGAATAAGGTTTTCTGACGAAGAAAACAAAATGGAGACAACAATCTCCCCACAAAATATAATTGAGGGAAGAAGAAATTTTTTTTTCATTTCACTCCAAGCAAGGCGATAATGCCACTAAGACGCAAGGTGGTTACAGGTGTGAAAGAGAATGAGAAGACTTTATTGAGGTGACGTACAGAAAAGCAAAATAAAGGAAAAGGATCGAGAAAGACAAAATATAACGATTGTAGTTGTCAGGGAAGTAAAAAAATCGGCAGGAATTTCCACAGGCGAGAAATGTGAAAAAAAAAAAAAAAATTATAAGACAAGAACTATCGATTGCATCTAGCTAGCTCTTTTTTCATCATTTCACCCCCACCCCGCCACAAGTAAGGCGATGATGCCACTAAGACGCAAGAGGTTATTTGGAGGGAAAGAGAATAAGAAGACTTTAGTGAAGAACGAGGACAACAAAAGAACAGGTTTCAGAAAGACAGAAGATGGCGATAATGCCACGAAGACGTAAGGGGGTTACTGGGAGTGAAAGAGAATGAGAAGACATTAGTGAAGAAAAAGGACAATAAAAGAACAGGTTTCAGGAAGACAGAAGATGGCAATTGGCGTTGCATTTAAACTTTTGAAGGTTGTAGGTGACAGGAAAGCAAGAAACTGGAAGAGAGTTCTACAGGAAAGAAAAGAAATTTAGAATAGAGCAAGCAGTTCATCCTGCTAGTTCAACGTTAAATCAGTGAGACCTAATTACCAATCGAGCGCTACGCTTAAATTCATGCGAGACACCAAGGAGGAAAAGCTCATAAGAAAAAGCAGAGGGAAGCCACGTCACATCGGTGGGAAAGTGATTGACGTGCAAATGCCAGGTCAGGATTTTATAAGAAAATGAACACGACTTGAACTCGGCTCGCCAGTTTCATTTTCCGCGCCAATTACCCTCATTCTACACGCACATCCCTTTCAATTAATACTAGATGCTAAGACATGTGGGTGCGTCGCTGCTTTAATGCCTGTAATGACGCGAGTGACCGGCTTTAGTGCGTGAAATATCATCAATGGCCGGCTTTATTTCGTCCTGTCTCTAATGACACACGAGCTGCTGGCGTTCATATTTTGAGCAAATTTCATACCAGAAATACCAAAGCCCTTCAGAGAATTACATTTCTTGTTCTCTAACAATTTCACTATAATTCTTATTTCATGCGTCATATCCTTTCATGACGTGGGCCACCATGGCTCTCCACAACTTTCTGTCTTTTGTGGCTCTAATTAATTAAAAAAAAAAATTCTTTTCGCTATGTTCGGCCATACATTCACTCAAACTTGTAGTACTCAAAAAGTAGTTTACTCATGGTTTCTCCTGCTTCAGTACTCCCTGTGAGTGTTACTTTCTCCATGTCCTCCTTCCTCGTTAAGTTTCATCTATTTCTTTCTGATTGTACGTATACGTTTCTTTGTTTTGTCCATTTTACTTCAAGACTTCCTCATTGCTCACATGTTCAGTCTAGAATATATTAGTACTTGTCAGTAGAATTACATTTCCATTTTTTCAAGTCCCTTCTTCACCTGTAAAGAAATTGTCCAGAATTCGCTGTTATATAGGAAATTAGATATTATTTAACAGTTCAGAACTCTTTTCTTTCTTTCTAACTATATTTCTCTATGTCTAAATACTTCGATTAGTTCCAGGTAGACATCATTCGCTATTTTTATATGATCCAGATAATTTCATGGTGAGGACTTACGAAAGAAATTTCCGGGAGATATAATGAGGAAAGAAGGCTTGGAAAATTTAATTCTCACAGGATATAATGAAGGGAAACAGAGAAAGTTCGAATAACCTACTTAAAAATGTTTGAGTGAAAGGATCACAGAACAAAGAAAAACATCCATGATAATGTTTAAAAATGTACTTAGAGTAACAAAAGACAGGAAGTTGTGGAGAGCCATGAGCGTCATGGCATGAAGGGACACGGTGCGTAAGAGGAGAGTCATCCCCAATATGTGCAGTAACCACCATTTTTAGTTTTACAACCCGTCCTCACTTAACGACCGGGTAACTTCAAGGAACTGGTCGTTAAGCAAGAAGTTATTCTTCTTTTATGTGCAGTGTCTCTCCAAGACGTAAGCGGTCATGTCTCTCCACAACTTCTTATTCTTTGTAGCTCTTAGTAATGTTTATATTTTTCCCCAACCACCCTACTGGGAAGCTAGGTTATACGCTGATGTCGTATGTTTCACTTGCCTTCAATAAGTCCTTTGGGTGTCAGATTTTCCAAACCCTCATTCCTCATTATGTGCCCTAAAAATTATCAACTGTCTCTTTCTGATTCTAAGTACAAGCTTCATTTAGTTTCCATTTTTCTTAACCTTTCCGTTGCTTACACGCTCCGTCCACGGTATTCTCATCATCCTTAGACCCATATTTCCATAGCCTCGAGTTTCTTCATCTGTAAGGAGATTGCCCAGCATTCACTGCCATATAGCTGGACTTATCTTACATAGCAGCCCAGTACTATTTTCTTTGTTTCTAATGAAATTTTCCTATTTCTTAATAGTTTGCTTAGCTTTTGAAAGATACCTTTCGCTATTCCATTTTGTTTTGTGTTTGTGTTAACCAGCTTCAGATAGCTTCAATGTCAATTTGCACTATTTACTTTTTTCGTTTTTTAATCATTTCGCGCCAAGCAAGGCAATAAAGCCACTAAGATGCAAGGGGATTAATGACTATAGTATGAGAGACTATGATAAAAAGAAAAAAACATTATTAAGAAGAGATAACAATAAAAGAACAGGAATTAAGAAGACATAAGATAACGATTGACATTGCATTTAAACTTTTCAAGATCAAAGTTGGCTGGAAAGCAAGAGGCAGGAAGAGAGTTCCACAAATGAGAAGTGCGAGAGAAAAAAAACTATTATCATAGAACTTACGGTTGCATCCAACCATATCAACTGTATAATGACGAAACCTTGTCGCCAATCTATTTTGCTGCACATAAATTCATAAAATCTAGGGTACCATAGAGGAAAAAGCATCAGAACAATTACCATGAAATTATTTATAGAAAAGGCACAGAGAAACTGTGTTGCGACGGTGGGAAAGTGACTGAAGCCGAGATGCCAGGTCAGAACCAATAACATTGCAGAGTTTTCTTTGATTTATCAGGAATCTCTAAATATATAGCAGTAGCACCAAACCAGAATTTATTCGTAACTATTGTGCTGTAGTGTACTGAACAGTAAACGTAATAAACAAATTGAAAAATCAAACTCCATATTCCGAAGTTCCATTCGGTTTGAAAACTGCAAATACAAATCAATTTTTCTTTCTTTTTTATTTAATTCATTTTGAAGAAAACAATTATAATCAATTTTCGTACAACATACAAATAGCGACTGGTTAGATTTTTCCCGCATATACTCGAGTAAGAATTTACTCTGTCCCCCCACTAGGACGAGATGTGACACAAGATCTTTTTAAAGTGGGGACTCGAGCGCGTACACCGGGGACAGGAACAAAAATTCCCCACAGCCACCGCAACCGTCGTTTGCGCTGGCTTCGGTGCGAGCACCGATCCCTCCCTCTGGTGCAATGGGAGGGCGCGGCCTCGGGCAGCTGTTCCCCAGGGCTGGCACCTCTTCAGTATAATTTTCCTCAGTTGCCCCTCTGTCCTTTGACAGAGAAGCCCCAGAGCGCACTCTGCCCAATGGCAGAGACGCAACTGAGAGATGATAAATAAACGTGTACCTACTCAAAAAGAATAAGTAACACACAGTGCAATATACTCAAGTATATTACGAGTTTTATGATCAGTTATTTTTATGCAAAAAATAGGAGGCCGCACTATACAGAAGTAATTTCTTAAAAGGGTGAAAAATGATGCATTTTCAGTAAGCATAACCTACCTGGTAGGTCTACATTAACACGGCATCTTTGGCTAATCTTAACGGTAAAGGTAAGCTGCTTTAGCCCATCTCCGGGGCCTAGATTCTTTCTTTCTGTTGCTACATGAGCAGCAGAACGCCATTCAGTATGTGTGCCACTTAGAATTTACAAAATACCTTATATAAATGAAGTATTAACAATGTTTTTCTCTTCTGCAATTTGCATTCATCTTCGTTCGCACGTGTTTATATCGCTGAGGTATTGTCTTTCCAATGGAAATTTAATTCTCATTGGCAAGGCAGATACCTCGGAGATTTAAACAATTGCTAGACAAAGGAGAGCGCAAATTTGAGATAGGAAAAAATCTATTAATTCTTCATTTATATAAAAAGATATTTGTTGATTTTAATTGTCATACGTAGTGGATGAGTTCTTATGCTTCATGTATCGACAAAAGAGAAGAAACTTAGGCTAGGCAGGAGGCAAGCCCCCAAAAGAGCTACAAAATGTCTTTTTTTTTTATTTCGTGTGGTTTTATAACTGGTCCTTAAACAGGTAACAATGAACAGTGTAAGATAACGTAAATCAAAACTAAACTGGTGATTACTACATACAACTAAGTTTTATTAATTTACTAATCTAGAAGCCGCCCTGCGGATGGATTTTGGACTTTGGCCTTTTGGCCTTTTGCCTTCAGCATCCTATGTACGTAAAAGTTTTAAGAATTTAGAAATAATAAAATTATTTAATCTTTATTCGACACCTTAATTCGACGTAATCTTTCTTCGTATACGTAACCTATTCCCTCAGTTTGTCTACATTTATTTTTCCTTTCTTTTAAAATCACCATTCTTTATTATCTCTTCACATAAAATCTGTCTTAAAAGACACTTCGGGTTCCTTAATACGTAATATTTCGAATATGTCACAATACGCGTGGTTGAAAAAGAAAATATATATATATATATATGTGAGCAACGTACAGTTTCCTGAATAAGTTTTAAACATTAGACTATTGCAATTGCAACGAAAATCGAAATTATTGTTAAACCTTTAATAAAGAATTGTTTTTTTAAAACCTTTCTTTTTGTTCGATAATTACAGTAGAGTTACTATCATGTTACTTCAGGTTCTTTTTCATAGAGTATATGAGAAATACAAATTACATTTGGTTGACCAAGGTTTCAAATTCACCATAAATGGACATAAAAGGTACATAGATGTTAACCACTTAACCCACAGCCCATGTTTATTCTGAAGTATCTTAATAACACAGAATGAAACCCTAAAATTGGCTACAACTGTAAAGCTGAATAGTGCCAGACAATAATTGCTATTGTGTTAATCGCTAAGAATTTATGCATGCCACTTTATAATATTAAAAAGAGAAATGGGCGGACAGGATTGTGTGTTTAAAAGAAATGAAATCTCTTTTTTTTTGCGTAAGTATGCGAAGCAATTAAAATAATTGTAACGCAAAAATTCTTACAAGAGCGTTGATTGTAACTTATCTCAGAACCTTTGAGTCAAGAGGAATGTAGGTTAAGAACATGGTCCACGGGTTAGGGAAAATATAAACCTTTCGATTCCCAAACACAGAATTTTAAACCAAGAATTGATGAAAATCGAAATTTCATTTTGTAAGTGCTCGATCAAGAATTTTTAGCTACTTCTTACATACACGAATCTCTAATTTATATTCATTTGCCGTCACAGAAAAGATTCAGAATGAAAAATTAAAGAAAACTTGTTATCTATTCATATAAAAATATAACTAGGTTTCTCTTATTAATCTATTGTTGCAGCATCCCTACGGACGATAATGGGTATGTCCCCATTCACATAAATACAATAGTAAATACTGTATGTTGGTTTGCAGTTGGAGATTCGTCTCCAACTGTGCTGGTCAAACTCTCTGACTCTGGGCAGAGAGGATCCCCAGAAAGGCTATATCGAAGGGCAGGGTCTCGACTCGGGAAACAGCTACCCGACCCCGGGGAATTTTTGGCAGAGCCTACGGCTCGGATACCCTACATTAAATTCGGTCTTGTGCCAAATCTGATCGCGTGGGACGGGTGGTAGATATCCTACAGAGGGAGATTCATTGTGGAGTTCATTTGACTCACTTCCAGCAGTTGACTACTTCTTCTACGCGCCGCTGGCGAATCTTATATGTGTTGTTCTCGTCCTAAGTATTATCGTTCATTACCAACCTTCGTGTGATTATTCTATTCAGTAACCTTTCCTAGCTTACAACATTTATAATGATAAAGCGCAGTGTTCATTTTTTTAATCTGTAACTAAAGTCTACTTATTATAGTTGCAGTATAAACTACAGTCGAGCAAACATAAATATGTCGGTGCAGACTTTTGCAACAGGGATTAGCTAGACACCCGAGCAAACATACTAGGAAATAAGCAACAAGCTATACTATTTTGTGTAAAATATTTTTTGTCTTTTCTTTTCTTTTACCACTGGGTAAAAAAATATTGTTGGTTTAATTGTGTATGTACAATGTCCACAATTACTTCAAGAACTATCTTATCCCAGGTCACGTCATATGATCTTATTGTCAAAGAGGCTAGTCTAATCTCTATGAGTACTTAGAACAAACAGATGATGTGTTCTCTTTATTTCTTGTCTATTTTTCTTACAAAACAAAATGTAGCAGACAAGAAAAAGAGAGTCAATATTTGTCATTAGTGACTTTTAATAAATCATTCGGACGGCAAGAGGGAAAGGGAGGAAGTCAATATTTGCTGAGACCAGCTAAGTCTGGTTCAAGATCAGAATAGTGGTGGACCCAATGAAAAAGAAAAATATGTTCAATCAGAAATTAGATGGAATGAGTGGAAACGTCTTCATCCAGACATATTGGTTTCAGAGATTGCTTTACATGTCGCCATATTACTAACTCAATATCACTGTTTGTAATTCTGATTATTATTATAATTTATTGTATTTAAACTCTAGCGACTTTGGCATTGAGTCCTGAGTTTATTTTATATTTTAAGTTTTTAGCTTGTTTTAAGCATTAGCTTATATTTTAATATATATAAGTCAAATTCAGCAGTGTTTGAAAAAGTCAAAATGGTAACATCGTCCATCGACGCCATTGTCGAACTGAGCTTTCAATTGACAGACAAAAAAAATAATTTTAAAAAAGAGCCAGAACCCTAACCGTCTAACCAAGTTTCTTGTAAAAATATTTGAATGCCCAGGATCCTCTCATATTTCGACATTAGGACAATGATGACATTGTGCTAATGTCGAAAGTACTCGGAATAAATGAATATGTATCAATATGGTAATTTTCTCTCTTCCTTTAATAACGATACTAAGAAGCTTATTTGTGAATATGAGTGGATCCTATTGAAAATAAGTAGACAAAACCTGTCTAAATTATACAATGCGACAAGACATATATATATGTGTGTGTGTGCGTATATATATATATATATATATATATATATATATAGCATGCATTACACCACAAGCAAGGCGGGAATGTCATTTGCACGCAAGGGGGGTTATAGAGAGTGATAGTAAGAGTAAATAGGGGGTGTTTGAAGAAAGGATAAAGAGAAGGACGGGGATCAAGATCAAAGCATCAGAAGATGCCGTCGATTTTGACGATTATAGTTATGAGGGAAGTACGTAAGAGGAAGAGAGTTCCAATGTCGGGAAGTACAAGAGAAGAAGCTGTTGAAGGAGAAGAGGCGGTTACATTTAGCTTTTTCGACAGTAAAAGAGTGAGGCCGACATGCTAACCTAGAAGCACGCTTAAAATCATGAATGTCTTGGTCACAATTAGCAGTAACAATTAAGAATGAATCAGCTAACTGATGAGACGAGATGGATATATTGTTTAGCAACTAAACTTTCAATGCGTGGATATATTTATTTTTGAGAGTACAAACCGAAGATCACGTGACCATGTGGAGATAAGCTTGCAATTTCCTTTTTTTTATTTTGCATATTGTCAAAAACGATTTTCCACCTAAGTTTGTGACGAGAAATAAGTACACAATGTTCAAAGGGACGTTCTAACAATTTTCGGTACATGTCACCATTTTTTATTGACTGAACAGAATTAATTTTCATGCGATTTTCTCATTTCTTTCCTCTTAGAAAAAAAATTGACATTACCATTCGTTTTATTTATTTATTTTTCTGTAATGTATCGACTACGTGCATAAACTGTCGGGTTTTAATTAAAATATTTTCGTTACCGAACACAAACTGCAGTTATATCGCAATCTGTGTAATTACTCACTTTGTGAATCTCGTTGACTTCTCAGAAGCTCGTAATTGTTATTTTCCTTGCGATAAAAACAACAAGGATAAAAGATTAACAAATGAATTAAAAACATAATCCAAATGTTAATTATTAATGACACTCTCTTATTTCAAGGATATACTTGATATTTTTAGAATATGCAATTAGTTTACCAATTCTCAGAACGGTAAATGGTATCAGCGGGCCGAGTTCGAATTCTGGCTTAGTTTATTGCGATTACTTTAGTTCAAATGTCTTTGAAAAAAGGTACGAATCCATTTACATTGCTTCAAGTTATGGGATAAAAAATAATAGAGTAAACTGAATTCTCTAGCCTTGGCCGTTAGACGTTGATTCGCCGTGTACCTTCTTGACCATGACTCTCCACATTTTCCTGCCATTTGTAGCTGTGAACAAGACTAGATTCCTTACCTTACCTGTCAGTTGCATCAATTTACATGAACTCGCTAGGTAGATTATTCGATTATTCGCTCTGCCTTTCTCCTTCTAATCTATCCTGTGACTGTTAAATTGTTTTGGGTCCTACAATGAGTTGCCTTAGTAAAGATAATACAGTAGTTCTCCATTGCATTTTTTACGGTGATTTTATTCAGATATTGTTAATAGTTTGTTGGCCGTTGACTTCTTTTTACTTCTTTCCGATCATTTCTTTTTAGTTTCTTCATTTATTTTTTAGTTCTTTCTCTCTTTATAATATTTTTCAGTTCTTTTACTCTTTAGGTAATATACTTTACATTATTTTGCTCTTTATAGCATTTTATTTTAGTTCTTTGTCTCTTTAGGGATTATGAGTTATTTCAACTTTTAGGTCATTTTTAATAAAAGTTTTTTTTTTTCGTTCTTTAGTCCACTTTTTGTTTTATCAAATCATTACGTCGTATTTTTTTCGCTCTTTAGCTCATTTGTCATGTTTTTTTTTTTCGTTCTTCCGATTATTTTTTTCAGTTTTTCGTACTTTAGGTCATTTTATTTATGTTTTTTCGACCTTTTGGTCATTTTAAAAAAATGTTTCTTCGTTCTTTAGGTCGTTTTTTTATGTTTGTCCGCTCTTTAGGTAATTCTTTTAATGTTTTCTGTTCTTTAGATCATATTTTTCATTTTTCCGCTCTTTAGAACACTTTTTTCAGGTTTTTTTTTTTTCGCTTTTTAGGTATTTTTTTTTTCTTTTTCGCAATTTAGGTCATTTTTTTTCTTTCTTTTGGTCATTTTTTTAATGTTTTTTGGTCATTTTTTAATGTTTTATTTTTTAGAGCATATTTTTCAGTTTATTCGCTCATTATATCATATTTTTTTCATTTTTTCCGCTCTTTAGATCATGTTTTTTCGCTCTTTAGATCATGTTTTTTCGCTCTTTAGGTCATATTTATTGATTTCTTTCGGTCTTTAGATATTTTTAAAAATACTTTCGCTATTTAGTACATCTTTCGCTTCTTTCCAGTTCTTTCTCTTTTAAGTCCCCCCCTTTTTCTTTTTTTTTTTTTTTTTTTTCGTACTTTCGCTCTTTCGGTCATATTTTTCGCCTTACAATGTTGCTAACCACCCACTTCAGTTTGGGAGAAGTAAACCTCTGAATTCCAAACCGTGAAGAATACAACGGGAAAAACACTAAATTTTCTAAGAAGATAATAAAAGAAAGGAATCTATGGAGAGAAAACCATGATCGCCTCCGTCCTGAAAAAACGTAACATTAAAAAATTCTAGACTGTAATATATTTTCTAATGCCATAAAAATATCCTTCTTTTCTTTACTCGGGTAAAACGACGAATAAATAACTTGCACGTATATTCCTATTTTAAATGTTCTTATTTTTTTATTTTCCAGGTATTGTGCAACTTACCTGATCACTAGCAGCCGTGAAGGGTGCAACAGCAGTGAATGGGCAAACATTCTGCGGAAGAAGGAGAAAGTGTGTGTCGAGTGTCAGCCACTGGCAATGCACAGGGAACTGGGTCTTCGGTGCAAAGGTCATGGCGTCACTAACGAAATCACTAATTGGCACGCCTTGGACGTCCCCCACTGCCACGGTGAATGGGTGCTCACAACAAAGTTGGAGGACTGCACGTGTCACCTTGAAAAAGAGAAGGGTTTCATCTTCGTATAAAAATCAGAGAAAGAGAGAGCGAGAGAAAAATCAAAATGAATATAGTTTTTTTTTTGTTTTTTTCAGTTATTAATATTTTCCCTCCCTGTCAATAAAAAAGAATTATCTCTTCTCTTTAAAATCGTTTAATTCGAAGGAATTTTTCGATGATGATGACAGTCTTTTCTCTGTCGGGTAACGCCGTGCACTCTTGCCTACAACAGCCAATCACTGTGCTGATAAATCGATTCAGAATTCAATTGTTCTTTCTTTTAATCGAAATTCATCCGATGCCAAAAAGTAGAAACAAAGTACTTTAGTATTTGTATGTGTAAATATAGATAACCCCAATCTTGTAACTATTGCAACCAGAACTATCTCCTACTATTTGCAAGAAAATGTTTAAACTGAAGGAATAAAAAAACACTTTCAGCGCCTATTGTGTATATATATATATATATATATATATATATATATATATATATATATATATATATATATATATCGCTGATGTGCGTAGACCAATAATACAAAAATAGATAAACCCCATAGATTAAATAGTATTACCAGAAAGCAGGTATTTGTTGCAACAGTGTACAGAGGACAATATGAAGACATGGCGTGAATTTCCAAAAGGGGGAAGTTATATAACTGACGTTTTGGAGCTGAGCGTGTTAATATACAGTGGATTTGTGTTAGTGATTAAAACCAATATTCCCCCCCCCACAAACATGTATAATCAGTAATTTGTATGATTCATACCCCCCCTTTCACGTATATAATGCAAAAGTTCAATAGAGAGCATATGAGTATAAGTCTTTTGTTTGTTTCTTTGTTTGTTTTTTAATCAGCTCGGGATTTGTTTAGTGCACAATTAATTGACGGATAAGTCAAGCTGAAAGCACTAAGTTAAGCAGCGTTGGACCTGGTTATTAATTTGGGTGACTGCTCTTGGGGCAGTATGTGCTGAAAGCAATTTTGGGTTTTGTGTTAGACAAATCAAAACTAAGTAAATAAAAAGTGACAGATGAAGAACACCAGGTATTGTAAGCAAGTTTGACACAATTTTGAACAACCGGTTTTCAAATTGGCGTAGGTTTTCAAGTTCATACTTCATCGAAGAACAACATCTCATCGATTGAAGATAAAAATTTATATCATAAGCTAAAACTTTTAATGACAATTATTCATCAATCAAATATAAAAAAAAAAAAAATAACAGTTAAATTTCAAATTCTCAAAAAGCTGTTACTTAAAGTTAATACAGGATTGTTAATACTTTTTGGCAGATATCCGAATGTACTGTAAGATCAATTAACCAAATATTCTTACTTATAATAAGAAAACTAACTGGGTGTGTCCCGAGTCTAACCAAGTATTTTCATGTTTAATTTTAAAAATATGTATTAACTCGAATTATAGTTTTTGCTGGTTTCTGTAAAAGCAAAACTAATGCTCAAAGTATTAGGTTGGTGCAGAAATAATGACGGTTTTTGACGTATTTTTTTACGTCAAAAACCGTCATTATTTTTGCACCAACCTAATAATAACAATCCAAAACAAAAAGAACCGTTTAGTTTCTCTTTTATATAAAACATAATATATATACAAATATATATATATATATATATATATATATATATATATATATATATATAATATAAATTCATTTCTATCGCTCAATTCATTTTCTTTTTTGTTTTTTGTTTTTCTAAAAACAATGTAATGACTTTCTGAATGAATCCTATAAGTCATGAGAAAATTTTGTACGTTTCTAAGTTAACGAACAAAAACAGTTTTTCTTCTCATTTCTTTGTCACAAAACACATTTAATCATTGTCCGAAATGTCGTTTTGTATTTTTGTTTTTGTAAGATAACTGGAAAAAAATATTTGCTGAAATTTAGCGCATGCGCAACAAACATGTTTGAAACTCCATCTTTTTTTTTTTTTTTTTTTTTTTTTTTTTTTTTTTAAATTAGTTCTTTATAGAAAATTATTAATATGAATAATTATTTTGGATATCAGAAATAAAATAGATGTAATGTTTTGCTTTTGAAAGTATTTTTTTTAAGATTATGAATAATACGATGGTTTTTTTATATTGTATCTTTTTATGTAAATTTGTTTTCAAAATAAAATGAAAACCGATAAACTGAAATTTAACCTTATCTTTGCAAATAGCACTGGAAATATCACACATTAAAATGGCTTCATTATTAACAAAATATAAAAGTCTTTTGATTGGTTGAAACCTTCTGTCCACCAAATACCTAACTATACAATTACTGGTATTTTTGTTACATATTGTAAACGTTATAAAAGTTTATTTTGTCCTTCCAATATGATTTATTACAGATCTATATGATATAGAAAATAAAGACAGAACTTGTGAAAATAGTTAACAGAATAACTGTTGTGTCGTAATTGTTTCTTCAAAGGTGTAAGTTAGGTGTATTCGACTCTCAACACCTATCAATGATGCCACCACAGTTGAAATGTAAAATAAATATATATAAAAAATTGAATTTTTTTCTCTATCAGTCAACAAAATTCGAAGTTAAATTTTGTTGTACATTTAATTCACCCCAACCCCTAACTTTATGTTTTTTTTTTCTTTGGGGGTTATGAAAACGCGAAAATGTATCACGGAGGAATCCAAAATTAAAAGAAGTAAATGTTTATCCATTTTTTTTTTTTTGTCTTAATGAAAACTGCTTCTTCATTTTATGTTTTCAGTGCATTTTTAATTCAAAAGAACTTTTTTTTTACTCTTTATTCTCCGCCTCATCTGTTGACAGGATAGGCAAGCCGTGTTTGTTGCCATTATATATAATATATATATATATATATATATATATATATATATATATATATATATATATATATATATATATATATATATAAGTCTCTTTAAAAACGACTAAGTACTGCGGTTAAGTTTCTTTATTTAAATTTCACCTGTTCATATATTTTTTTTCTTTTCTGGACGTAAATTGTATAGAAATGAACGTTTTTGGTTATACGTTTAGCCGTTATCAAGAATGGATTTTATTTTTTAATTTTAACTGAATGTATGGCTTGTTTTATGCATGTATCTATAGTTACAGAAATGTTTTTTTTTATTTTCGAAACATTGTCAGCACATTCCTACATTCCTATAAAATTCCTAAAACTTTAGATACATACATAAAACAATCCATACATTGAGTTAAAAGAAAAAATAAAAGCCATCCTTGATCATAGCTGAATGTATAGCCGAAAGCTTCCATTTCTATATAATTTACGTCCAGAAAAGAAGAAAAATCCAAGAACGCATGAATAATTAAATAAAAACTTAACCTCAGTACCTGCTTCGACGTTTTTAATGAAACTTGTATAAAATAGAGATCGCTGTCCAAATACGCAATATATATATATATATATATATATGTGTGTGTAAATCTGTTTAAATTCGGTGCGTGAAAAAACTGGATAGCACAATTTAAAAAAATTAGCATCCGAGGAAAAATTGGAAAAAAAGAAAGCATCAAAAACCTCCGAACAAGGCGGAAGAAATCGTTCAGTACCTTAAATCTCTGGTAGAAAAAAAAACAAAAACAAAAAAAAAAAACCCAGCGAGTAATATGTTAAAACGAAGAGTGCTCAATACACTAAGTAGAACAAAAGTAAAATGAATAAATCCTAATGAGCCAGGTACTACCTACCTGGCCAGTTCACCCTGATGCTTCAATTGTGTTTGGATTTAGAGTTTTCCTTCTCCTAGACTGGTTGCCAACCTAGTCTGCTATTTACTTATAGCTGGATGTGGTGGTTGAGGGGTGGAGAAGAGATGGATTCATACTTTTCCCAATGTTATTTGTGCCTAAGTGAATGCAACGACTAGAATTCGAAATCGGCTACACAATTCTGCATCCTAAGCCGTTATTCATTTCACCATCCGCACATCCAGGCTTGAAGCACTTAATAATCTGAAGCGGTCACCGATCTAGGTAGTAACCAGGCTCAACGTTGTTTAACTTCGGTGATGGGACGAGAACCAGGATTTAAACGTGATATGGCCGTCGGCTGGGAGATGGAAGACTCCTCGCCCCACCCCCACCGCCAATGTCAGTGGTGATAGCATCATTTTACATTTTGCACAGAGAGAGTATGCACTGCAAGGCAAAGGAAATTGACCACTTAAGCAATTCTCTTAGGAAGGATGTTCAGTAAAACTTTAAAATTACTGAATCTTCATCCAACGTTTTCGATGTGAGAATCCATCCATATCCTATTGTAAATGTGTTTTCCCCTCCCTTTGTACGACCGTCATGTCCTGCCAATGCCTCATCAATAATGGAAAATTCAGTTTTGATCGCTTGGAAAGAGGGGAAAACGACTTGGTAAGAAAGAAAGAAAGAAAGAAAGCAGAACGTAAGTAAGTAAGTAAGTAAGGAAGGAAGGAAGGAAGGAAAGGAGAAAGACGGGAAGGAAGAAATAAAGAAAGAAGGAAAGGAGAAGGAAGGAAGAAATAAAGGAAAAAGAAAGGGAGGAAAAAAGAAGGAAAGGAGAAGGAAGGAAGAAAGAAAGGAAGGAAGGGAGGAAAAAAGAAAGAAAGAAAGAAGTGCTTTACGTCTCCTCATAATACCTCATAAATATTAGGCTATTCCGTTTTGATAAAGAAATCCATATCCGAGATGCTTGGATTCAGGGAGAAAATGTCTAAAAGGAAAAACAGGAGATAGAATTGAAATGGAAAAAAAGTTGTCAATTTTAAATCTTCTTAAAATAATGAGCAGAATTCATATTTATGATTGTTCTTGCAATATTTTGTTAAAGTTTTTAAGCTCAAATATTTAACGATGCGATCGGTGAATTTCTATGGCTATTTTATTGTCGTAGAACTCGCCATGGGCTTGCTCAATCATTAATCTAAATAATAAAATTCACCAGGATATTAAAATAGGAAAACCGTAAATTTACACGAGTCTTTCTAGTGTATATATATATATATATATATATATATATATATATATATATATATATATATAACATATATGAAAAAATATACAAGTGTTAGGTAGTCTTCACTATCATCTAATTAACTTTGCTCGGCACAATCACTGACCTGCTCACTCGAATACTTTCCATTTCATTTACACAACACTCTTTTATCATAGACACTATAATACCGCTATTTTATTTTAATTGTTTCAGCCCAAGTAAGGCAATAAAGCTACCAAGACGCAAGGGATTACTGAGTGTGAGGGAATATGAGAAGAAAACATACTTAAGGAGAGATAATAATAAAAACAAGGATTAAAAAGATAACGAATGACATTGTACTTAAATTTTTTAAGATCAAAGTTGACTGGAAAGCAAGCATCTGGAAAAGAGTTCTGCAAGCGAGTGAAGAAACTATTAGCATAGAAATTACGGTTACATCCAGTCATTTCAACTCTTCATTGCGCCTTCTCGGTCTATCGTTTTCCACTAACATGAAGGGAAACGATTATATTAAATTTTACCACCAGAATTTTGTAGATTTTATAAATTTTCCAATCGTCCGTGCATTTAATGTTGCTGCCACATCTGGCACAGTGCTTTCGGATATGTATCTAGAGATTCTTGACAAAATCCGAAGAAGAATCTGCAATGTAATCAGTCCTGACTTGGCATCTCAACTTCAATCATTCCCACAGCCGTATCATAGAACCTGTGTCTTTCCTATAAATATTTTCATGAGAATTGTTCTGTTGAATTTTGCTTTTTGCTATCAAGATTTCATAAATTTAAGCGCAGTACTAGATTGGCAGTTAGGTCTCATTATTTTACCGTTGGAAATCTCTTCCGGCGTCATGCTTTCCTGTTAACTACGATTTCCAAATATTTAAATGTAACGTCAATTGTCATCTTCTGTCTCACTGAATTCAGTTCTTGCTATTGACCTCTCTCTTCAATAATGCTTTCTTAGTTTCTTTCATGCTTACTATCCACTACATCTTAGTGGTTGTATCGCCTTAAAAAGAATGACAAGTTTGCTACTACACCACGTTGAGTTGACCATTCCATTCAAAATATTAACTACTGTACAAGGCATTTTGGTTGAAATTGATTCGTAGCAGCAAATAAACAGTTGGAATTCTCGAGAAGGCAAAGAGTAAAACTCGATAAATAACATTCAAATATTTCTTTTGGTAAATACATTATTTCTTAAAACATCTGGCCAAGGCATAAAATAATATTCTGCTATCTACATCTAGAAATAACAAAATTTTAAATGTTATGCCATTTTTTTAAGTATTTCACCCCAAGCAAATCAGGAGTGCTACTAGCACGTTGCGTGCTAGTGGCACTCCTGGTGGTTACAGAAAAGACGGGTATTTGTGGGAAGGATAAAGAGAAGGACGGGGATCATGATCAAATCATCAGAAAATCTCTCTATATTTCTGAGATGAGGTATAATGTACACTATTTATATTATTCGGACTATTGGCCTCATCTTTGTCTCCATACTTTTTACAACGTTTCGGCTTTTCATTATCTGTCTATATTTCTGAGATGAGGTATTATGTACACTATATTATTCGGACTATTGGCCTCATCTTTGTCTCCATATTTTTTACAACGTTTCGGCCTTTCAGTATCTATCTATATTTCTGAGATGAGGTATTATGTACACTATTTACATTATTCGGACTATTGGCCTCATCTTTGTCGCCATATTTTTTACAACGTTTCGGCGCTTCAGCATCTGTCTATATTTCTGAGATGAGGTATTATGTACACTATTTACATTATTCGGACTATTGTCCTCATCTTTGTCTCCATATTTTTTACAACGTTTCGGCCTTTCAGTATCTGTCTATATTTCTGAGATGAGGTATTATGTACACTATTTACATTATTCGGACTATTGGCCTCATCTTTGTCTCCATATTTTTTACAACGTTTCGGCCTTTCAGTATCTGTCTATATTTCTGAGAAGAGGTATTATGTACACTATTTACATTATTCGGACTATTGGCCTCATCTTTGTCGCCATATTTATTACAACGTTTCGGCGCTTCAGCATCTGTCTATATTTCTGAGATGAGGTATTATGTACACTATTTACATTATTCGGACTATTGTCCTCATCTTTGTCTCCATATTTTTTACAACGTTTCGGCCTTTCAGTATCTGTCTATATTTCTGAGATGAGGTATTATGTACACTATTTATATTATTCGGACTATTGGCCTCATCTTTGTCTCCATACTTTTTACAACGTTTCGGCTTTTCATTATCTGTCTATATTTCTGAGATGAGGTATTATGTACACTATATTATTCGGACTATTGTCCTCATCTTTGTCTCCATATTTTTTACAACGTTTCGGCCTTTCAGTATCTGTCTATATTTCTGAGATGTGGTATTATGTACACTATTTACATTATTCGGACTATTGTCCTCATCTTTGTCACCATATTTATTACAACGTTTCGCCCTTTCAGTATCTGTCTATATTTCTGAGAAGAGGTATTATGTACACTATTTACATTATTCGGACTATTGTCCTCATCTTTGTCTCCATATTTTTTACAACGTTTCGGCCTTTCAGTATCTGTCTATATTTCTGAGAAGAGGTATTATGTACACTATTTACATTATTCGGACTATTGTCCTCATCTTTGTCGCTATATTTATTACAACGTTTCGCCCTTTCAGTATCTGTCTATATTTCTGAGAAGAGGTATTATGTACACTATTTACATTATTCGGACTATTGTCCTCATCTTTGTCTCCATATTTTTTACAACGTTTCGGCCTTACAGTATCTGCCTATATTTCTGAGATGAGGTATTATGTTCACTATTTACATTATTCGGACTATTGTCCTCATCTTTGTCGCCATATTTATTACAACGTTTCGCCCTTTCAGTATCTGTCTATATTTCTGAGAAGAGGTATTATGTACACTATTTACATTATTCGGACTATTGTCCTCATCTTTGTCTCCATATTTTTTACAATGTTTCGGCCTTACAGTATCTGCCTATATTTCTGAGATGAGGTATTATGTACACTATTTACATTATTCGGACTATTGGCCTCATCTTTGTCGACATATTTATTATAAGGTTTCGGCCTTTCAGTATCTGTCTATATTTCTGAGATGACGTATTATGTACACTATTTACATTATTCGGACTATTGTCCTCATCTTTGTCGCCATATTTATTCCAACGTTTCGGCCCTTCATTATCTGTCTATATTTCTGAGATGAAGTATTATGTACACTATTTACATTATTCGGACTATTGTTCTCCTCTTTGTCGCCATAGTTATTACAGCGTTTCGGCCTTTCAGTATCTGTCTATATTTCTGAGATGAGGTATTTTGTACACTATTTACATTATTCGGACTATTGTCCTCATCTTTGTCGCTATATTTATTACAACGTTTCGCCCTTTCAGTATCTGTCTATATTTCTGAGAAGAGGTATTATGTACACTATTTACATTATTCGGACTATTGTCCTCATCTTTGTCTCCATATTTTTTACAACGTTTCGGCCTTACAGTATCTGCCTATATTTCTGAGATGAGGTATTATGTTCACTATTTACATTATTCGGACTATTGTCCTCATCTTTGTCGCCATATTTATTACAACGTTTCGCCCTTTCAGTATCTGTCTATATTTCTGAGAAGAGGTATTATGTACACTATTTACATTATTCGGACTATTGTCCTCATCTTTGTCTCCATATTTTTTGCAACGTTTCGGCCTTACAGTATCTGCCTATATTTCTGAGATGAGGTATTATGTACACTATTTACATTATTCGGACTATTGGCCTCATCTTTGTCGACATATTTATTATAAGGTTTCGGCCTTTCAGTATCTGTCTATATTTCTGAGATGACGTATTATGTACACTATTTACATTATTCGGACTATTGTCCTCATCTTTGTCGCCATATTTATTCCAACGTTTCGGCCCTTCATTATCTGTCTATATTTCTGAGATGAAGTATTATGTACACTATTTACATTATTCGGACTATTGTTCTCCTCTTTGTCGCCATAGTTATTACAGCGTTTCGGCCTTTCAGTATCTGTCTATATTTCTGAGATGAGGTATTTTGTACACTATTTACATTATTCGTACTATTGTCCTAATCTTCGTCGCCATATTTATTACAACGTTTCGGCCGTTGTACTCTCCGGCCTTCTTCAGATGGTTGGAATGTCGAACTGAACCCTTTATTTCGCTCACTGGGGTAGACTTTTCTAGTTCCGTGTGCCATGTTTAATGGATGTCAGTTATCAGAACTTTATGAAGGGAATTAACAGGAGATAACTGACAACTGGCACCCATTAAACATAAATATGGCGACAAAGATGAGGTCATAAAAAAATGTCAATTAACATGACATTTACATTTTGAAGATTATAGTTATCAGGGAAGAAAGTAAGAGTAAGAGAGTTCCACTGTCGAGAAGTGCGATAGAAGAAGCTGTTGGAGTAGAAGAGCCGGTTACATTTAACTGTTTCTACAGTGAAAGGGTGGGACCTAGATGCCAATCTAGTAGCTCGCTTAAATTCATGCAGTTGAGGCACCAGTGCAAATAGCTCATCAGAGAAGTTTCCATGAAAATATTTGTAGAAAGGTCAGTGGGAAGACACATCACGTCTGTGACTGAAGTTGAAATGCCATGTGAGGACCTAACACATTGCATATCAGTATTTGCATTTTGTCGAGAACTTCGAGAAGAATAGCGGTGGCACCGGACTATATATTGTACAAGAATTGCTTGTCCGAAGAAACATGTCATCTTTACGCTTTTATGATGATTTACAAAGCTTAGATGTGGCATAAGACCGAAAATCATTAAGAATCGTCCCACTACCCAGTCGTAGCGAGACAAACTTGTGAACAATTACATCACGGCGAAGGACATATCTTTACGCTTTTATGATGATTTACAAATCTTAGATGTGGCATAAGACCGAAAATCATTGAGGATCGACCTCACTACCCAGTCGTAGCGAGACAAACTTGTGAACAATTACACGTCGGAGAAGGACATGTCTTTGCGCTTCTAAATCATTTTTCAAACAGTTTTTGGATTTTATCATTTTTTTTTATTAAACAGGTTTTCTCCATTCATTTTTGATGCGAACGTTCTTTGTTAATTATCCTCTAAGCATAGAAACAACATGAAATTATAGTAGGGAAGTCAGATTCAATGTAAATTTTCGTTAAAGGTGCCTCAACCATTTTCACTACAGAAGACCATACGTATAATCATTTGCCTTAGAAATTAGGAAAGGCTGACTGTTGTTTGGAGAAAATATTTCTCAATAATTAAAAGTTTCGGTATAATATTATTACGAATGACATACATTACTGCGAGGTGAGTGAGTTGTTTCTTATTTATTCATTCGAAATTTAAAAAAAAATTTTTTTAAATAAAAAATATATTTATCCAGAGGAAAAAATATTATGAACGTCATATTTCTACAACAAATGATATTTACACGCATGGTCTTCCTTAGTGAAAATAAGTGAAAGAAGATAAATGGTCTAAAATGATGAAGACGTTACCTTCAACAAAAAGTTACAAAATTCAAGAAACATTTTTCTTAAACATTGTTTATGTATGGGGTTATGTATGAGAAAATGTGAGTGAACAAGTGAGAAGGAAACGAGATAGAATTTTAATAAAAGTTATATTCCTCATGAAATTCAGCGTACCAAACGGGCTGCAGTTTACCCATCACTGTTCTAAGTACAAGTACCATTTTGTTTCCATTTTCATAAAACTTCCTCATTACTTGCATGCTCCGTCTATGTACTCTCATCCCCACCCCTGTAGAAGAAGATTTCTGTTGCTTCCAATCTCCTCTTCATCTGTGAGGAAATTGTCACGTATACACTGGAATATAGGAGGAACGAGATTACATAGCGGTTGGGCACTCGATTTGGATTCTAACGAAATTTTCCTGTTTCTTAATAATTTGTTTAGATTTTGAAAGGCACCTTTCTCTATTCCAAAGCCGCTTCAGATTTATGTCTCACATCTTTTGTCGCCTGCTTTATGACTTCCTAGATTTCCGTATTTGCTTGATTCTGAAGACTGCAATTCGTATCTCGCATCTTGGGATCTCACTTTTGCTAACCATCATACATTCTGTCTTCTTACAGTTGATGGTTAGTCGTTTCTTCAGGCTTTCCATTATTTCTTTGTTTACATAGCCCTGTATTTGTTTCTGTCTGTTATTTGGGTGTCTTAAGAATGTATCCACCAGTAATGAATCCTGGTAGTACTTTTATTTTTCTCATGATCACCTTGCTGTATAGGTTGAATATATCGGTAAACGTGGAAGACGGCCAATATATTAAAATTATTCAAATCAAATCATCAAGTCTGGATATGTTAGTCGCCTTGATGTGTGGCTTCCGTGTACCGTAAGCAAAATGTAATTATTAGACTTAAGCTTCATGTGCAATTTTTTAAATTAATTGCGCGAGAGAACATTAGACCTGACAGAACCCGGCTCATTATGTCCTCCAGCAGGGGTGGCAGCTCCTCTTCGGGTGCATCTCATTGTTCCTACAAAATACAGAATGCCATGAGGCTGAGATTAAATGAGCAGCTTCAGGGGCATGCTGATCCGAAGTAAGAACTGCTTCTCGTTATAAATATCAGTTGCTGCCAAGATACGTTTTTGCAACAAATATTGTCTTTTGAAAAATTAAGAATGGCGATTCATTTAAAATGGATGCAAGTTTGTAAAAGAAATAATTCTTTAAAATGATAGACAATAGAATTTTATAGTTATTATATTTTACGGTATAAAAAACATACACAGGCATATCAGATAGACCCTCATTTTAGAAAGGCATATGCAAAAAAATGTTTTAGTGTATTTAAGTAAACAACGTTTAAAGCTAGAAGATGAGGGCAATAGTATAATGAACTAGAAATAGCGGGTCCCAAAGGCCGGTTTTCAACGAAACAAGTTGATGCCGTGTATATTTTGGGGTTGGAAGAGAGTCGCTTACTAAGAATTCCTTCTAGGGAAATGAACGATTGATTCGAACTCTCATTGGATGTCATGCATGATGACCAACGGATGTTTAAAATGCCATCTATATAGAACAGATTAATCTCAGATTAATTAGTAAAAAAGTTTTCTAATTAATTAATCCAATAAATCTTAAAGATGTTGCTTAATTAAATTTTGTAGATTGGGTCTACATAATCACAAATGATTTAACCAAATAGGAAAAAAACAAAACAAATCACTTTCAACAGCAGCAACAAGAAAAGCATAATCTAATGAATATGTTAACTTTCCACACTACCAAAATTAGGGATAAAAATCCGATCAGTAGAAAATACTTATGGAGAACTGTTTGTAAGTTGATCGCTAAGATCAAAAGTGGAAATTTTGATTTGGAAACCTGGCCAGTCCTTCATGATGACGAAATCGAAACGCTGATTAAACATAATCCCAATCACACAAACACGGGAAGTCTCAGAGATACTCCATATATCTCTTATTAACGCTCTGAAGCATATGAAAACATACGTGGAAAATAATTCATGTACAGTATTTCTATATGCGATACTCTGTTGAAACCCAATAAAAACAGCGATGTTAAAAAATACAAACAAAAAATAAACCATCACGTGCGATGAAAAATACATTGTTTACAACAATGTTAAGCGAAAAAGTCCTAGTGAAAACAAACCCCACCCCCCAAAAAAGAGTCCAGAATTGGCCAATGGAAAGTGTGTATTATCTTCAATCAGGACAACATCAGTGCAAACGTTTCTTTACGAACCCAACTTAGTTGATGCGTCTTACACAACCGATATTAGTATCTTCTGATTCATACTTATTTCGTTCTCTACAAATCTATTTGAATTGGAAGAACAATTCTCTGAAAACCTGTAGAAATCACTTAAACAATTAGATCTCCTAGAAAAAATGAAAATTACTAGGAGGATGGAATCATGAAGATGACTAAAAGATGAATAAAGGTTAGTGGAAAAAATGACTAGGAATATGTGTTTCTACCAAATATTTAAATAAAAAAATGAAATAAGATATTTTTATATTATAAATAAAATGTATATAAATAAAAATGTATATAAATAAAAATAAATATATTTATATAAATTTACATAAATAAACAAAAATATATAAATCAATAAAAACATATAACGTAAAATAAAATAAAATAAAAGTAATATAATAAATAAAATAAAATGATTCTATAAATTATTTTTTGAATAAATAAAAATATAAAAAATAAAAATAAATATGAATAAAATTAAAAATATATTTATATAGATTTACGTAAATAAAGAAAATATAAATATAGACAATTATATAAATGAGCTTAAATAAAATAATTTCATCAATAATATTCACATGAATAATTAAAAATATATAAATTAAAACTCCGAGTCGTACAAACAGTGCGGGATTATATATATATATATATATATATATATATATATATATATATATATATATATATATATATATATATATATATATATATATATTGATACACGTTTCATTAAATATTATAGACAAGTGTTGTCTATTTATTTTATGTAAAATTTTTTCGTAACATCTGATAAGTTTAATAACATTATCGTTGAACGAAGGAAGAAATTCACAATATTGATCCATATTTTTTTTAATTTTATTTTAATATGAGATGCGGTGCGATTTTCGCTTCTAGCGTCTTTATGCGCGTGTTTATCGTTGCTTAGAAATCATCTATGCAAACAATGACTATCATCACTGTCTTGTCCGTATATGATTAATATGTTGTAAATGACATCTTTGATAATGGCTTATGTAAGCTGAAAGCTTAGATTGTATTAGGTTGGTGCAAAAATAACGTCGGTTTAATATTAAAATAAGGTGTATCAATGAAAAGATGCTGCCTAAATACACACACAATATATATATATATATATTAGGTTGGTGCAAAAATAATTTCGTTTTCTAACATATATTATTATGTGAGAAAACGAAATTATTTTTGCACCAACCTAATATATATATATATATATATATATATATATATATATATATATATATATATATATATATATATATATATATATATATATATATATATATATATATAATAAAATGGATTGGTCCGAGAATTATTTTAATATATTTTCTGTTTATACGCTATTTTTATAAATACATATATTTAAGTAAATGTTCTGTTTATAACAAACAGTATTAATTACATTTAGCTGCGTGAATGTCCGAGAAATTTCGTAAAAAAAAATAAGCGTCCTCTGACAGGAATCGAACGCATATCCTTTACGTAACTGACGTGCTATACCATTTAGCTACAGAGAAATCGGCTGGTGAGCGAAGTCAAAGTAGGCACAAATATATAAGGATAAGTAAAAGAATATTATATAAATAAAATATAAAAATATATAAATATAAATAAAGAAAAATAATTACGGAGTTTTATTAAGCAATCCACTTTTATCGTAGATTGTAAAAAGCAAAAAAATAAATAAAATGAAACCAAACAGTAGATATATTGTTCAATAAAGTTAGGCTGGAAAACACTTTAAGTAACGGGAAAATTTCGTTATAAAATAAAGGAAAGTGTTTTACGTAATATAAATGGTCGTCTATGGCAATGAATGCTGGACAATCTCGTCACAAGTGAAGAAAAGAGTTGAGGCAACAGAAATGTGGTTCTACAGAAGGATGTTGAGAATACAATGGATTGAACATGTGAAATATGAGGAAGTTTTTAGGAAAATAGAAACAACAATGACACATATTTATAATAATAAAAGAATCGGTTAAAATATCGAGGACACATTAAAGACGGCTTGGAGAATCTGACACTCACAGGACATATTGAAGGCAAGATGGACAGAAGAAAGCAAAGAATAACCTACCTAATATGGATGGCAGTATAGAGATTTTGTTCTTTTTTTGATCATTTCAAATTAAGCAAGGCAATAAAGCCACTAAGACGTAGGAGGTTACTAAGTGTGAAATCATTATTAAAGAGAGAGAACAATAAAAGAATAGGAATTAAAAAGACAAGATAACGATTGACATTGCACTTAAATTTTTAAATATAAAAGTTGACTGGAAATCATGGAGCCGGAAAAAAGTTTCACAAGCGAGAATTGCTAGAGAAGAAACTGTTAGCATAGAACTTACAGTTACATCTAGCCATTTAAACTGTAAAATCACGAGACCTGCGCTTAAATTCATAAAGTCTAAGCGTCATAGAGGAAAGTTTATCAGAATATTTACCATGAAAGTATTTATAGAAAAGGCAGAGGGACGCTACATTTCGGCGGTGTGAAAGTGACTGGAGCCGAGATGTCAGTTCAGGACCAATAACATTGCGGATTCTTTTTTGGATTTTATCAAGAATCTGTTTTGAAGAGATCACAAAAAAACAAATTTTAAATCTAGCTTATATTAATTTGGAAATTTCTAAAATGAAAAAATTCTACTCGAGAGAAAAGAAACATAAATTAGAATCACATATTTTAATGGCTTTTATCGAAGAAAACTGTTTCCTTGCCTGTAAATAATTAGATAGATCTGCTTTCATGCAATAAATAAAAAAAGGATATTTTGGTGGAAATGCTACATATTAGGCGTGAGCTGTTTATATATATATATATAAAAAATAAAATAAAAACGGTTTTATCTGTGCATTTAGTCAACAGTTTTCGAAAGAAAATGTTTCAGTTAGAAACTTTTACCCACAATTCATACATGAATCTCCTAGACCAGGAAATATTTCTGAAATGTAAAATTAAATTAATTGATGGAAGGAAACGTGGCAAATGTAAACCTGGAGAAAATTCACTGTTAAATGGAAGAATAAATTGTCCATGAAACTTTTTTTTTTAAAAATAAACACTGGGAGAAAATTAGGTTTGTAGCCGTTAGGTTTAAAGACACGTTCCTGAAACTTTTCCTTGACGACTATATATTTTCTTATTGATTCATGAAAAACGAACAAGTAAACGTGTCGAACTGAAGTTCTGTTATTCTGTTATTCTGTTATTCTATTATTCTGTTATTCAAAAAGAAATCAAAATAATTGAGTGAATTAAGTTTACTTTAGAAAATGAAGACAGAAAATATGGCAACTTCATTCAATTATAACCACAAATATTTCCAGCTTACTTTGTCTTCTTCAAGCACTAACTTATGAAAATTTTGTGCGAACATAAAAATGCAAAAGTTAATAATCATAACAATAACAATAATAATAATTTCCCACCTAAGGGTTAAATAACAGGGTAGAATGGAATATCTAGTCTTGTATGGCAACCAGTCTAAGAGAGAAAAAACTGAATTCCAAATCGTGAAGCAAAGTGTCTGCAGAGATACTAGTCCCAACTCTATTATAACCTTCATCTTTCAAATTTTCACTGCTCTCGGGTAAGGTCCTGGTATTTACTAACGTTTTGCTTTCTTTTGTTTTCCCATTTGGTCCTATTTCAGGTCGTTATTTCTTTGACCATCAAATTTGATCTCGCTCGGATGAATTGGTCCATTTACATCCCAAATGTCAAAGAATCATATTCTTTTTGTCTTCTACGACAGCTTCTACTTCGTGTTGATAGCATTTATTTAAATTGACGAACCTAAGCCCTTTGTAAATTTGCCAGTGTATAGCTGTTCTCTATCGTGCCTGATTTTATAATTGCTATGTCATGAATATGCATGCTTACATATCGATAGATTGAGTGGTGACAAGTCATCTAGAATCTTCAGCAACTTTCTCAGTATTAATAGGGAACTCATAGGATAGATTGAAAGTAAGATGTAGAAAGGAAAACAATGCGTAACCCACTTAGAGAGTTTGAGTAAATGGATGGTGTGATAAGGTTTAGTAGAGATAAGAAAAAGATAAATAATAATTGAGCTACAATGGACAGGGGAATGTGGAGAGCCATGATCGCCTACGTCCTGGAGGGACACGGCACATAGACGAAGAAGAAGAAGAAGAAGAAGAAGAAGAAGAAGAAGAAGAAGAAGACCAGCACATTTGTCGTTTAGTTAACTGAGATTTCTATCACAGAATTGCGGCGGATCTCGTTTACTATTACAGTTTTGTTTGGGTTTTGCCAATATTTTATAGTTAGGGGAACAATTTAAATGTTTTTATTTTTCATTCCTTTAAAAAAAAATTGTACATATTGGATTAAGGGTTTATAGAGCAAATACGATATTTATGGTGTCTGTGCTATTGCTGGTAAATGTGATATTTTGGTAAACGGAACAATATTCGAGAGGAATGGTCAGTGGTTGTGTCTGTTGAGAGGTTAGTGAAGACCAGCTCTCCTCTTTATCCCATTTTAAGGCATCGTGCCATATTTGTACTTTTAGCGCATTAAATATTATTTTGGGGGCATCCAACAATGCGAGGTGCTAATGGAACTGGACAAATTCTTTGTAATACCTGCATTTAAACGTGCGTTGCTTCATTTGAGCTGTGACCTTGTGTCAAAGGTACCATCTTAGTAAGGTCGGTAAGCAGCTTCCGTTGTCGTTTGCTCTTGTAAATTTTAGTGTCTCAGCGCATTGCATTCCATAATTTTTTCCTCCTCTTTTTCATTCTTTTTCTTCTTACAACGAAGTGGGATTATTTATCATTTCTGTCTTCCTTTTTTCATGGTCCAATGGATTCGGAAGTCCGTTCCTATGGCAGCAACAGAGTGCGCTTATAAAATATTAGACGCTTGACAACAAAAGAACTTCTGGAAAGCATTTGTGATAAGTCTTTCAAATCTTCTTACGTTGACTTCGTCTCTATTTCTCTCAGTACTTTTGTTGCATTGTGAATGTTCGCCTCCCACTTGTGTCCGAATTATTATTATCATATTATAATCATGCTTATTCTTTCGTTCCTTAGCAGTTACCTTACTCCCTGCTAATGCCTAATAAATAATGAATTATTCCGTTTTAACCGATAGAAAAGACGAAAGAGACATAAAGACGCTGTTTGGTTTCAGTGAAAGAAACAAAAGAAAAAAAAAAGGGAAGATAGAGGATATGATAACGCTATCATACGTTTAAAGTCTGCTCCAGTGAATAGAAAACTTTGTCAATTTTAAATCTCTTCATTTGTACCCCCTTACTCCTTTAAGTAATGACCTACATGCATACTTGTTATTGTAATTGCTGTTTGGTGACCTTTGATAAGGACGAATATTTACTGATGCAACAGGGGGTATTTCAATGGCTATTCTATAGTTGCGGAAATCGTAATGAGACTATTTATTCATCGAATATTACGATACGTCGGAAAATATAAACAGGAAAACCATGAAATCTATAGTGCTGTTCAATAAAAGTGACTCACCTGATTTTTTTACTTAAAATTTTTTTCGCCCATTGTTTTTGGGGTCAAACTAATTTTTAATCTTACTAGTATAAAGACCGCTTCCCGACCACCTAGTAAAAAAGTTTACTCACCCTAAGGTATTCTATTGATAATTATAATTTGGAATATAAATGAGATTTAGGGAAAAAAACACTGTGTAAAAAAAGTGACTCACTTATTTCCTGCAATTAGTAATCAATAGAAACATAACCGAACAGCTTTAAATAAAGAATAATAGAGGCATAATTTATTTATAATAGGTTATATAGTTCGAAATATTTAATAATCTATGGGTCCCCCTTTATTTTGAATAACCTTTTCAACCCTTTTTGGCATTGACTTGATTAGGTTCTGGCAAATCTTATCTCCAAGCATTGAATTCCATTCGGATATGAAATTCACAATCAAAAGCCTCTTTGTTGCTCAGCTGCTTTCTCAAGAGCCTGTACTTTATAATGCTCCATAAGTTTTCTATGGGGTTGAGGTCAAGAGATTGGGGCGGCCATGTCATAAAACTCACCCGCTTCTCATCAAAGTATTCCTTCATCAATTTTGATTTGTGACAGGGAGCATTATCCTCCATAAAAATGAGCTTGGTGGGGTCGATTTGCACCCTTTCAGCAGAAGAGAGTAGACTCTAAAATTCTCTTGTACTGCTCGCTCCTGAGGGTCTTTTCAATAAGTTTTAAGAAACCAGTTCCATGAAAAGAAAAGCATCCCCAGAACATTATACTGAATGGATGCTTGACAGTACTTACTGCTAAATTCAAAGAGCTTTCAAAGCTTCTTCTTCAGATTTTAGATCGCTTATCCTTTGAATTTAGCTCAACTTTCGTTTCATCAGAGAAGAGAACATTTAGTAATAAAAATCAGATGAGTCACTTTTATTGAATAACACTGTACATGAGATATCTCGTAGGTATCAATGGAAATTAACTGACATAGAGACTTCATCGCCTTCTTCAGTATAGCGCAGACCCCAGCACAGACCCCAGCACAGATCCCAGCACAGACCCCAGCACAGAGAGTCTAAATTCACTCATTTGCATAAAACACTCTAGGTGCCTGGTAGTTATGGGTAGGAATTATTATTATTATTATTATTATTATTATTATTATTTAACTTGGACAAAATAAAATAAAAGAATCATAATATAAGTTTGCTAGTTATGTCTTTCGTTAGCACGTACAGTACGCCCTGCCAATAGCACATAAATAATAGACTATTCCTTATTGATCACGAGGAAATGGAGTATTCCATTTTGATCCTGAGGATTACGGAAAAGACACCAGAGATGGTATTTGGTTTCCGCGAGGAAAAGAAAAATTAATTTTAATTGATTTATTTTTTTACAGCTTATCAACATTTTGCGTGATATTTAAAGCCAGAAAATATTTTTTAAATTGTAAGAGTTTATTTTATAGATAATACTGATTCGCTGATACAAGTCCTACTAATTAAGAGGTGAATTCATACCTTTCCTGAGACATGTTGCAAAGATGAGTGATGACAGAATACCTAAGGTCCTCATGTATAGCCAGCTTGACAGTGGACAAAGGACTGTTGTACACCCGTGGCTCATCTATACAGACAAGCTAAAGAGTAAGGACTATCAATGTGTCTCATACTAACTTCGAGCGAGATGCCCTGAATAGAAGCAACTGGGGATATTTGTGCCAGAGTGGTAACAGAAATTTCGAAATCAGTCGTATTGACCAGCTAAGTGACGAAAGACTTTGACGAAAAGTATTAGCAAATATTCCTGTGGCCATGTTCCGAGATCCTCGCTGTTGCACAATATGTAGGCTTGTATGCAGGTCACTAGTGGGACTGAAATGTGACATAGCCGTATTGTGATTGATCGACTAATATTGAGATTCAATCTTTATTCGAATCTTTATTCAAAAACAGAATCTATGATCCGGAATTAAAATGAAAGAAGTGATAGCACCTACCCTAAATCCATCATCAAAATCCAGGATGGGCAATAAATGAATACTAAACTGTTCAAATATCTCGGTGCATGGATCAATTTAAACAAATTTATTTTAGAAAATAAGGAAAGTGAACATTGAATAGTTGAATAGTGTTATACCAGGAGGGAGAAGCAATATTGCACGTATATTGTCAGTTTTGTGAAAAGACACTTGCTTGTTCGATAAAACTACATTGCGAAACAGTAAAAAAGGGTGATGGGGCACTCAATGAAGAATGAAGAAAGAAAGAAAGAAAGAAAGAAAGAATGAAAAATGCAAGGCTACAAATGGAAAAAAACTTTGTAATAAGACAATAAATACTGAAAATTTTAAAAGGAAAAATGAATGAAAGAATACTGAGAGAAAGGAAAAAAAGATTAAATTTTAAATGAAAGAGAGAGAGTAAATTATTTTTCTTTCCTTCTTTCTTTTAAATATTCTCGCTTTTGCCGCTCACAGATTTTCTTTCCTTCTTTCTTTCTTTCTTTCTTTCTTTCTTTTAAATATTCTCGCTTTTGCCGCTCACAGATTTTCTTTCCTTCTTTCTTTCTTTCTTTCTTTCTTTCTTTTAAATATTCTCGCTTTTGCCGCTCACAGATTTTCTTTCTTTCTTTCTTTCTTTCTTTTAAATATTCTCGCTTTTGCCGCTCACAGATTTTCTTTCTTTCTTTCTTTCTTTCTATCTTTCTTTCTTTCTTTCTTTCTTTCTTTTAAATATTCTCGCTTTTGCCGCTCACAGATTTTCTTTCTTTCTTTCTTTCTTTTAAATATTCCTGTGTAAAATGAAGAAATAAAGACTGATAACAAATTAAAGAACCAAGAAAGGAAATAAGTGAAATAATGAAGGATAAATGTTAAATTTAAAAAGAAGAAATGAAAGACGGAAAAAAGAAGAAAGAATAAAAAAGAAAGAAAAACGAGGAACCTCAAAACGACAAAAAAACAAACAAAAAACAAACAAAAAAAAAACAGCAACATTTAAAAGAAAAAAACAGGAAGCTAGTTTAACATATTATTGACTGGTGCCCCATTATTGTGTCCTTGTGCCAGACTAAACTAATCTTAGTAAAGATCAGTAGGAAAGAAGATCGATTTGGATGTAAAGTTGAAAGAAATATATATCTGTAAATCTTATTTCATTGATACTTGACAAGAGTGAATCTCATGCGTAGTGACATTTGTGAAGAATACGACGAGCATTTCATTAATAAATAAGTCAGTTGTAATGAGATTAAGAGAAAGACAGAAAAGAGTATGGAAAAACAGGTTTGAAGATTGAAATTGTAATATTAATAAGGAATAAATGGACACCGGAAAGCGACGGAAATGAACGAAGATGTTTCAAGAAAGACAGAACAAAGGAAGGAAGTGTGAAGGGAATTTTTAGAAAGAAAGAAAGAAAGAAAGAAAGAAGAGTGGAAGAAAGACAGAAAGAAAGAAAAGAGTGTAAGAAAAGAGTGGAAGAAAGAAAGAAACAATGTAAGCTGCGAAAACGAGAATATTTAAAAGAAAGAAGCAAAGTCAAATGGAAAGAGAGTGGAAGAAATAAAAAATAAAAAGATGAAAAAATGACGAAACGAAAAAGAAATCTGGATTTTCTATATTTTTTTTATTTTTTCAAGACAAAATAAAAACAGAAAAAAGAAAGAAAACTGGAAAGAGAATAGAAAAGAAAAACGAAGAAAGTAAAATGAAAAAAAATGAACGAATAATTGGATTAAGAAAAAATATGAAAATCAAGGTAAAAACGAAAGAAAATGATAAGAGAACCAAGAAAAATGTTTTCCAAAGTAAGGAAATTGAAAAAGAAGAGAGAAAAAAAGAGTTACTGAAAAGAAAGAATGAACAAGAAGGAAAGAAATGGAAACACATGAAGAAAGTAAAAAAAAAAAAAAGAAAGAGAAAAACCATGAAGAAAATAAAGGAAAAAAAGAAGAAAAAAAAACGTGAGCAGATCGAACGAAAAAAAATGACAGAAACCTACGGTGCGTCTTGTTTCTTTTCTTAGAGTGTTTCGTTTCTTCATTTATATAGAGATTTAGTCATTACCCAATTCCTGCATTCAATAGCAAATCTTGCAGATGACAGCCATTTGAGTCTCCGCTTCGTTCGCATAAAATACTTCTTTCGTCTTTTGAAATACGGCAAAATCAGAAGATGGAATCTTCTGACAATGCGCGGAAACTCCTTTTCAATATGGTGGACACTTAGCAAAAAAGAAGTAGTTGAAACATTCAGATAAAAAGATGACGTTCTAATGGACTTTGTACTGCAGCCTCTATAGACAGGCTGTGGCCATTTGTATGGAGAGTGATAATTATGTAGACGGATTGGAGATGATAATGAAGATTTTGAAGTGTCGGACAGATCGAAATATTTGGAAAAATGTCGTCTTTTGTTTTGTTATCCATTTTTTTTTCTCATTTTTGATTACTTTTTCCCTTTATTTTTCTTTCTTTCTTTTCCTTTTTCTCCCTCTCATTCTCATTTTCATTTTTGGCCTTCTTTTTGTCTTTTTCTTTTCTTGCCTCTCTCACATTGTTTCTTATTCATTTCTCATTTTCTTTTACGCCTTCATTTATTCTTTCTTTTTTTGCTTATTTTCCCTTCTTTTCTTTTCTTTTCCCTTTCTTTCTTTCTTTCTTTCTTTCTTTCTTTTACTTGTTTTACTTTTCCCTTCTTTTTCCTCTTCTTTATTTCTCTCTCTCACTCTCCCCCTTTTTTTTTGCGCTTTATCTTTTCCTCTTTTTCTTCTTTTTCTTTTCCTTTATATTCTACTTTTTCTCTTTCTTTTCCTCTTTCGCTTTTTTTATTTTGCTTTTCCTCTATTTTTTCTTTTCTTCTTTCTCTTCATTTTTCCTTTCTTCTTTACCTATTTTTAGTCACTCTTTGGTACTGGAATGCACATATATGCAACAATTTGCAATTGAGTGATTTACAAACCGAATATCTGTACCTGTTGGTGATATCCATGATAAATTCCGTCAAACGAACGCGCCGCCTCCGAACAAAAGTTGAATTCGAACCTGCAAATCCATAGTAGAAGATTCAGTGTGAATTTGGATTCACAAGCTCTCCCCAGCTGCATCTATACGCACTTTTAGGTTTGAATTCAGAGTTTTCTTCTCCTCGACTGGTTGCCACCCAATGCTATAGGTCTATTTTACCCATAACTCTGGGAAGAATAGATGGATTCACAACTTTCCCAAGTGAATGTATTTAACTCAACTGGAATTCAAACTCAGTTTCCCGATTTCACAGAGCCGCAAACCATTACACGCCAGTGCAAACACTTATTCCATCATACCTCCGCTTACATGAATATGCTAATATATATACATATATAATATATAATATACATTTATACACACACACACACACACACACACATATATATATATATATATATATATATATATATATAATGGACTCTCCCGTCGGTTTCGACGTATGAGGATCTGACAGCTTACTTGATTCAGTTATGAAATTTTGTGCGATAATCTTATCTTATTAATCATGTTCGATCCGTATGATTAATAATGCCAGATTTTTATATTGCTGTTTCACTTTCAGACGTATCGTGGGCATTAATACGGCAGCTTCGATTCTAACACAGGAAATGAATAGGCGCGCCATGGTAGTCCCCAACCTCAGCGCTTATGCTACTTCTTCTAGATTCTTTCTGTTTAAGGCCAGAACCGACCCGAAGAACTCTGGCTAGTTCATGCCATCTACGGCTAAGAGAAGAAGAAAAACAAACTTTCTTAGCCGTCAGCCCAGCCGTTGGAAGGAATCCAATTTCGTTCAGCAATTTTCTTTTTTAATAATTTTCATCCAATACAAAACCCGAAAGCCAATTAAGTGAAATAGTTCTATCTGAAATGGTTATGGTTAATTAGGTGTGTGATAATAATGGAAGATAATGTAGTAAGAAGAGAAGATTATGAAGATAACGATTGAGCCATGAATAGGTTAACAAGGTCTCAGGAAAGCACCCACAATCAGTCAGTTATGTGCGATGCGTGATACACGCTTAGGCAATCATGACTGACGAGGCAGATTTTTTTCCACAGTAGTTTGGCATTTTTTTCTGCGGTAGCCCAGTTGCCATTATCTGGAGGGAGAAGAGGATCTATGCCTTTCCCAAAGGTATTAGCACGAAAGGGAATGTAATAGATTCGATTGGAATTCGAACTCGGTTCTCCGATTCCTCAATCCGCTCCGCTATCCATTACTCCACCGTGCCTCCTTTATCTTACATTTGGAATACGGAGGAAATGAGGGCGATTCCACACCAGCCATGTAGTTGTTAATGACTTACTTACAATTGCAAGGTAAACAATTTTACTATCGCATACATTGACAATGTATGTAGGTATAGCTGGTTTCACACTTATTTGAGGTTACCCGTCTGGTAGGCCTGCTAGCCAATCCCTATTGCAGACGCTGAGCAGACCTTAGTTACAGTTTCTAGGAAAGAGCGTGTTATATACCGTGATCAACAATTTGAACAAAGCCAGCACGCTCAAGCCCTCGGCCACGATGACTTGATGACTTCGTGCTAGCACAGATATCGACGGCCTCCAATGGTCCCGTCTACCCAATTTCACTCACAAGGCTTGGGTCAACCGATGGTAATGTCTCAGGCACTTTCCAAGGGTGACGCACGCTGGGATCGACCCTCCAGTCCGATATCACCAGGAAGTCGCCTTCCCGACAAAGCAACCATGGTGAGATTCGAACCTGGGTTCTAACCACTCGGCTACGTGTCCATATAACTGCAAGGTAAACAGTAGGCGTTGACAATAATAACATTGAATTTTATAGAAAAAGTAAACCCTTTTTAATCATTTCCCTCTAGGCAAGGCAATAATGCCACTAAGACGCAATGGGTTACCGAGAGTGGAAGAAAATGCGAAAAATCTTAATGATAAGAAAGGACAATAAAGGAACAGGATTTAGGAATATGGAAGATAAGCGGTTGACATTGCATTTAATTCTTGGAGATTGTAGTTGGCAGGGAAGCAAGAATTTGGAAGGGAGTTACAAAGGTGAGAAGTGCGAGAAAAGAAACTATTAGAATATAACTTACGGATACATCGAGCTATTTCAATAATAAAACGATGAGACCTAATTGCCAATCTAGTGTTATTATAGAAATGCATTATAAGTGAATTTACTATAGAAATTCATTGTAATAGTTATATTATCGATTGCATTCAAAATGGAGAAGGAAAACAATGTCAGCAGTCAACAATTAATAGAAGCGTTACTAGGACGAAATACTTTTAGATGTAGAATGTAAATTATACTGGAAATAGCTTAAAAGCCGCCATCTGTGCGTACTTTTAAGCTAGCTCACGCGGAGGGGTAATTGAGTATCCGGCCCCAAAACTAAAGGGAGCTTTGATCCAGCTTAGAAAACAGAAATGATCATTTTAAAGAAATATCTTTGAGTTCATCAATTCACTCCATGGAACTTCAAAACCTTACTTTAACTCTGATACCAGCTCTATGTTTAATTCCAGTCAAAAGACCGATTTGGTCCGAAAGTCTGATTTGGACCGAAAGACTGATTTGAACCTAATGACTGATTTGAGCCGAAATCTGATTTCAGCCAAAAGACTGATTTGGCCGAAAGTCTGATTTGGGCCGAAAGACTGATTTGGGCCGAAAGTCTGATTAGGGCCGAAAGTCTGATTTGGGCCGAAAGTCTGATTTGGGCCGAAAGTCTGATTTGAGCCAAAAGACTGATTAGGGCCGAAAGACTGGTTTGGGACGAAAGTCTGATTTGGGCCGAAAGACTGAATTGGGTCGAAAGTCTGATTTGGGCCGAAATCCAATTCAGGCCGAAAATTGAGTTCTTCAAATCACAAACTCTGCGGAGCTTCAAAACTTGATGTCACGAAACTTCTCACTTTAATTCTGTGGTTCCCAGGTCCACTAACCTGAAGTGGTAACACTTGTTAGGGCAAGCTCAGGGCAAATAGGGAACCCCCAAACAAAATGAATGAATAAAAATACATTTTTATACTAAAAATTGTCAGCAATACATTTCTCCATAAAACTTACCAACAATACCTATTTATAGCAAAATGACCAAAAATACATTTTATCTGTAGTTGAAGACATACAATTGCGTTCAAAATAGTTAGATTTTGGTTTGAAATATCCTACTGAAGTTGATATGTCACTAAACAAAATCAATCAACTAAACCAAAATATAACTTCAACAAAACTACATCATACACACATATCAACGCCTCTAGAAATTATGTTCACACAAAACTGTATCTGCACAAAAGCTGAGTATCATCTACCATGGATTCAATTGTGAAAGAATAACATATATCATATTTTTATTAACTAAATTTCAGCATTAAATGATCCATAAACGAATTGATATTTCGTTATAAAAATCAATCAATCCCATCTGAAGAACTGTTTATATTTGAAGGTGTGGTGAATAAATAATACGAATTGTCAATAAAGAATAAACTAATGTGAACTCACATATCGGCTGGCAAGTCTTTCAATGTAAATCAGCTGCTCTTTCGATTAAGTTAACAGAAATTCCGTAGTTGGCAGAAGCTCAATTCTATCCCTGATTCCATGGAGAAATATTTTCTGTATCTAGTTTCTATCTTTGCTGCATTCATTTTGCAGAGATCTAATCATAATGCTTTAAACAACTTCTCTTGTGTGCTTAGTCACTATGTCAACATCAGGTGGTATGCACAATTTGTCACATCTTTTGCCGAGCCGTGTCTTTACAGAAGTTGGGGCAATCGTGGCTCTCCACAATTTCCTGTCTTTTATAGCTCTTAGTACAGTTTGTCTTTATCCTATATCTCCTAAACTCGTAGTTCCCAAAGTGGGGCAATGAGTTATTCACAGTGATTTTTTTTCTAATAAGTATGATTGTATGTACGAGTTAATACATACGATGATTATACAGCATGAATACATAAAAATAGTTGTGTGTGTGTATGTGAATGTGTAATTACGTATGTAATCTATAATATATATATATATATATATATATATATATATATATATATATATATATATATATATATTACTAACAGAATATTTTATAAATACTGTTAAATTCTAAAAATTAAGTAGTAATACTATTGCATATATGCAGTTTCAAGTTCTTAAAGTAAGTTAAGTTAATGACCTTTTAGGATTCTTCCACGTGAATAGGAGTTCACTTTTTGAATAATAAGAATTATATATCACGGGCGTGGGGGCATCAGGCTTTTAGAGATGCTTAGGTGGGGCATGCCCCAAAGGTTGGGAACCTACTTCCTAATCCCTGTTCTGCTAACCATCCGTCCCTAAATTTTATGTGTTTGGGTAAATTTGTTGGGGGTGATAATTTCTTGCAATTTTCTTTGTCTTATTTCAGTTCATATAATATTTTTGAGGTTAATTGGGCGTGCGTTTATGTGCGTCCCTGTGTCGGGAAAGGAATGGCGGTGACTTTATTTCCATAAAGGGAGACTGTCCGGGATTTAATTATGAAATTGAACTCCCCACTGTCCCTAGTCGGGTATAAAACTTCCTAACTTTTTGATTGGCGTAGAATAGCTAAGCAATTAGCCTGACGCCATATTCTCAATGGTTAAGTATGCCGTGCCTGCTTCATAGGTCTCTGTCTTGTCGCCAAAGATTGAAAATTGGTTGGCGGTAATTGTTTTAATGAGACAAAGAGACAGAAATAAGTGCATACGAATGCTTTCAGAATATAATGTATTGAAGTTATATATATATATATATATATATATATATATATATATGTACTGCCAAAAACTCACTAAAAAAGAGCATACCATGAAGAAAAAAAAAACAAACTTGATAAAAAAACATTTTAACGTCAAAATGTTTATCATATAATTAAGAGAAAAATCCCAAATATTTTTTTGGTTATTTCATTAAATTTTTTTTATCCTTTCTAGTACATTCGAAATTTATTTTAAAAATCTTTTTTTTTCTTGCGTCAGCGGGCGAACCAAAGATTAATAGAGGGATTTTTTAGCGTTTTTTTCAGGCTTAAAAACATTGTTTCGGAAATTATTGCAAAAATCAAATAACTGGCAGATTTTAATGAAATTTTAGGAATTATTCACAAACGAATTGAATTATTTGGGAAATTTTTTTTAGAAAATTTTATTAAAATTATTTCTTTTTTTACATCGGTTACTTACTTAATTTTATGACATTTCAAGAAATTAAAATTTTAGCCTCTTCATATTTATATTAGTTAAAAGCTGGACTTCTTGGAGAATTAAATCATCAATTTGTTTTTGTCAGACAGAAACACCATTTACCGAAAATCTGCTCTGAATCGTAAAATAAAAAAAATGCAATAAAACTGTGATATTATTCAATTAGAAAAGCTTTTAATTGCTTTTATAAATAGGATATATTAATGACACTGTTGTCTTAAGAGAATCTTTTTTCAATGAATAGTGAATTTTTATAAAAACTGTTTTCATTATTTTTCATTTTAATTAAAAAACTTCATTAAGTTTTAAATCTTTTAAAATTCTCTATTAATTTCAGACTTTTAGATGATATTTTTATTAAGCGAATACTACAATTATTAATCATAAATAGAAAAGGTGAATGCAAATCATCAAACACCAATATTTTAAAAATATTTTTGAATTTTGCTTTGTGTATAAACGTGCTGATTTTTGTAAGTACAGATGACCATACACGACATTATCAAAAAAAGGCGCTCGCGTCATTTCTTCAATTATGTTTTACAGATAAAGTTTCCATCAGGCTGTCCATAAGTCAAGACAGCTACTGTCATATTAAAATGCCTTTCTGTGATATTTTAAACTTCAACTAAATAATATTTGTTTCAAATCAAATTACCGTATTTGACGGAATATAAGGCGCCCTTTTTTTTATTAAAAATATCTTTTAAAATTCGCCTGCGTTTTATATGCCATATATAGATTCATGATAGTCAGCCAATATATGATATATATATGATTCATGATAGTCATCCGAAAATAGCTACCTGGCAACTCCTATTAGCTGAGACTTTAGAGTAACTTTCATATACCAATTGTCATTATTTAAAAGGCTATTATGCAGATTAAAAGTGTTATCATTGATAATATTCATTCTATTAATTTCATCACGCTTAATATTAGTACTTTGTTTCACTAAAATTTTATGCAATAAATTCAAATTATATATTTATAAAATATATTTGTTTCATTAATATTTTTCTTGCGATAACTTCTGGTTGCATTGGTATAATAAATACAATCAGAATTTTTATATCCTGATTATTCCAATAAGATTTTCCAAGGCGCAGGTTATACAGATCATATAGAGGAGAATTTTTGACTGAATTTTAATGGCAACTGTACTGTTTTGCTCAATTATCATAATTGCTTGATTTTATTTTGTTTTCTTACTTTTGTATATAATAAAGTTTTTATAGGCTCCTGTTCTTTTTTCATTTTATTTTTCGTTTAATTGTAACCATGGCTTGTTTAACCAAAATAATATCTCATGAATATAGCCTAGGCTGTACCATTTACTAATAATTTTACTAATTACTAATTTTTTCTTGATTTGGCCTACTGAAATTGGGGTGCGTCTTATACACCCGTGCGTCTTATATGCCGTCAAATACGGTATATTTTAAATCAGTTATTATTCGTGAAATAAAGTTTCAGAAAAGTATATTTTACTTTTGGAAGATTTCTAATAAAGCGAATTACATTGAGATGAAAGACGACTATGAAAGGTGCTAATCAGTCATTTTATTTTTAATCTATTAACTTAAAACTGAAACTATAATAAATGCTCCAAGAAAGATTTTTCATTGTGAAAAATTCATTTTAAACGTTAGGTATCGAGTGTAGATTATGAGGAAATATCGGAGAGGTAATAATTGACTATGAACCAGAAGAGAAAGAGGGTAGTTTGCCTGTGTATATGAAGGGTCTTTGCTGTAAATGTCTGAATTGGTAGAACTAGAGAATGTATCTCGTCTGGACATATTTCATGGAAATATCGATAGAGTATCGCCTGGCTTGCGTCTAAGGGAAAGGGATTCTAAGGTTGAAAATAATTGAACGCCTGCACAGTCGCATAAGCACTTTTGAACTTTGTCGAAGCTGGAAAGCGAGGAGGATAATGAACTGTTCTTGGCAGGCACTTGAGTGCAGTTGTTTCCAGTGAATATATTTATGCACTTATACAACTTCACTTGAAACTTAACAGCTGTCTTTTTTTTTTTTTTTGTCTCAGTCGCAATGATTTCGACTTGACTCATCAAATCGGATTGCCGTCACTCAACTGTCGACAGCACGGCCCTCGGCTGGATGGAAGTGACAAGGAATTAACATCATAGTAGCTGTAAGGGAAGACTTCATTAAAATAGGCAATAAAATGATAAGTCCCCACCAATGAAACAAATCTTACCCAATTCTTCGACATTTTGATAATGTCGTCTTCTTACATTTAAAATTCTTACTGCTCTTGTTTTTTTTTTCCTTGTTTTTTTAAGGCTGTTCGGCGGCGTCGCACGAAAAACCTATAGTGATGATCACATTAATCATTTCCATATTCAACAATTTAAAATTATTCAATTCTAACAAAATCCAAATATTTATCTAGTTTTTCAGGGGAAGGGGTTGTCGATTTCAATCTTCACTATGAAACTCTCTTTTTTGACAAATCATTTATTTATTTACCATGCCAAGATATATTCCTTTACTAGTCTAAAAACCGCCCTATCGGGCGATATTTAAACTACTCTCTACGTGGGGCTCTTGATTGGGCCCTCATCACTATAGGTAGAAAGGAATAGATGTAATAACATGCAATAAACTACAGAAGAACTCAAAATTGATTGCTACATTTAAGAATCACATTAATATTTAAGCTTATCTTTTAAAAGTTCGACGATAATTCTTCTGTCACTTAATTTAAAGACAATTTGATGTACGTAGGTCTTTACTTTCTGTACAAACATTTATTTCTATTTTCTATATATATATATATATATATATATATGATAGAAATTAATAAGGAGATTTGAAATTAAGTAATTCATCGAGTCTAGAAGAGTCTTCAACAGAATGCAGAAAACAGTGGACGGCCGTTTCGTCCTATTTTGGGACTCATCCACTACCGAGAATCAAACCCGGACCGTTACCTTACTCATTCGCAGAGAGTACTGTTTCCTTGCATCACAGCTCCTCAGTGCGACTAAACAACCGTATACCTCAAGCCCGGATCGAAACCCAGCCGATTTGGTGTCACTCAGAGCTTCTACAACTGCGCCATCCTCAGTCGACAGAACGAGTAAGCCAAATCTAACGTATTGTTTTTACAAACGTAAAACAACGCCAACCAGCCATAGTGCTCCATTAATTTTACTGAAGAGCATCGCATTTACGCAGGTGGCCGTTATATTTAGAATTAGCTTGTCATTCAACAGTGCTCAATTGAAAATATATTTTTAAGAGCTAAAATATGTCATTTGCAGACAGTACTGCTTCGCTGTATCACAGCTCTTCAATACGACTAGACAACCAAATGCCTCAAGCCCGGATCGAAACTCAACCGATTTGGTGTGAATACATTTTTCCATGACAGTAGTACATCTCTGAGTTAGATGCACAACGCAATCGTCAGATTTTTCATTCAGCACCTCACGATTGCGATGACGAAAAATATATATTTATTATTAACATAAATTTTTGCTGTTTTTTTAATACATCAAGCACGATTTTATTAGCACCAGCATTCAACATGCGATGATATATATATATATATATATATATATATATATATATATATATATATATATATATATATATATATATATATATATATATATATATATATTAGATGATACTAATTTAATTTATATGATGACAGCAATTCAAAATAATGAGAGTGCATTTAAAGTTTTCGCATTGGACATAAATATATATAATCAAGCCAATTTGCGATGAATTTCCCGGTGTGCAAATATTTATATGAAAACGTGATAATGTGCGTGAAGAATTGGACAAAGAAATATGCAATGTTTTTTTGTTTAGTTGGTTTTTTGTTTAGTTAGTTTTATGTTTTAATTTTCAGAACGCTGGCTTCTTGTCGAAATATTGAGCCTAATTCAATTCATTTTTCTTCAGCTGTGCGGTGGAGTCGTTCGTTTTGTAAACAGGTACGTCCTTTATCATATCAGTATTTCCTTTAACAAAATGGATGTAAATGATCGGCACTCGAACAACATGAAGGAGGGTGTAGAACCGAAGGAAACAATTTCGGGCGAGTTGCAGTCTTAAGAGTGGATATATCCCACGATCAACTGTATAAGTTTTTCAATGAAAGAACGAATGGAAAAAATTCACTTTTCGACCTGTTTAAACAAAAGGTATATGTGAGCATAATATATATATATATATATATATATATATATATATATGACAAACAACAATTTCTTGCAACGCGTTTGTCATATTTTTCTAAATACTTTTTCTTGATATATAAAATTATACAAAATTATATGTCGTTGTTCATATATATATATATATATACGGCCTTGTGCCACATCTAAGCTACGCTTGGAAAATCAATATATACATATATATATATATATATATATATATATATATATATATATAGAGAGAGAGAGAGAGAGAGAGAGAGAGAGGTTGTTAACCGTTATATATATATATATTTATAGAAGTTGTTTACCGTTAATTTTTTTATTTGATGTATACCACATTAAAAACAAAACAATGATTCTTTTATTTCTACTTGTTTTAATTAATTTACAGTTGAAAGACACAAATCACGAATATTGCGAATCTATCAATACTGACGCTGTCCAAAATATCTTTCACATCTTGCACCTAAGCAACAAAAGTTAAGAATAAAAATAAAAAAATTTATATATATATATATATATATATATATATATATATATATATATATATATATATATATAGGTAAAAAACCGTATCGAGAGAGAGAGAGAGAGAGAGAGAGAGGTTTCCGTAAAGAATCTTTACAATTTAAAAAGTTTATTGCAAAATAGAAAAGGAAGAATAAAAAAAAAGGTAAGAAAGAGAAGAGATTGTAGCTGGGTTTGCTTTGTTTATATTCAGATCAAGCATTCGGAATGATCTACGTTAAATTCAAAGTAACGGGAAAAATGAAAGAAACAATCATACGTAAGAGGTCATGACCCACAGATTTAGAATCGTAGACAACATCTAAATGTTGTATTCGGTACGGATGTAAAATGCTTACAACATTTATACATTAGACGAATGTCATTTCGTATGAGAAAAGAAACGTAATTTAACAAGATACACAATAAACTACATACCCTGTGAGTTAAAAAAATAAAATTTCACACTTTTATAGTTGTTAAATAAACCAGCCCTTTAAGAAATAAAAGTAAAGTTTAAACGAATAAATCTAATAAAATTATTTAAACAAACATGTCAAACGAAATTATTTAAATATATAGATCTAACAAAATAAAATAAAATGCAACTGTTAACTAAAGGGTCTTTATTTAAGGTGTTAATAAAACCAATAAATGCAAAATGTCAGCCGAATGCCAATGCATCTATATTAAATATTACCAACACTACGAGAAAATTATTGTAAAAATTATACTACGCCGAAATTAATCTTACTGACAGAAAGATAAACCATACATGGTTCATAAAATTTTAACTAAAATCTAAGAAGTAATTGTCAAATTTCAACGTCAAATGTATATGTTTACAACTAACCGTTAATTCAAATCTTTGATTTAATAAATTATCCATATTCAAAAACCTGATAATCTGCATTTTCTCCTGTAAACACAGAAAATAAGGTTCATATAAGGATCTACATGTCCTTGCCAGTTTTAAAATTTTCTATTTAATTTTAGGAGTTTTATTATCATCTTTCAACTCCAAAAATATTTTGAAAGTGAAGTATTATTTCTATAAGTATTATTAGTAAAAGACAATATGTGTTGATACCAGCGGGTTTTGAAAGAATTCTTGGTACTACTAATATAGAACGTTTCAACCCTCGGGTTTTCCATTGTAGAGATAAAACAAACATACACAAGGGATTCATTAATGAGCATTAGTTAGGACTGGTTGTACTGAATATAAACAAAGCAAATCCGTCTACAATTCATTCTCTCCTCTTTCTTACCCTTTCTCTAATTCTTCCTTTTTTCGAGAAAACAGGGAGTATCACGTGCCTTTCTTTCTTACTTTTTTTCTTTTCTTCCTTTTCTCATGTAAAGAGAGGGTATGTTGTTTTTAAATCTCAATAAATTGTCTACTCACCAGTTATTTACTAACGTCTGATGAGATATATTAATACACATCGAAACATGATTGCATTTGTGTAGAGTTTTTACATGTTTTTGATGTAATATCCTAAAATAATATATATATATATATATATATAATGTGTGTGTATGTGTGTGTGGACACGGTAGTCAACACTGGGTGGCGACAGTTTCATGCTTGAACGGATTTTTCATATATATATATATATATATATATATATATATATATATAAAGAGATTGTTTACGTTTTGCTCTATTTATAAACGAAGAGTGCTAAGTATCAGAGATGTAGAATTTTTAGATATACTCAGCGGGGTCATAGGCATCAATACTGCATGGTGACTATCATTTTCACGCCTTAGTGTGATCTTCAGATCATGGATCTTGATTTCTGTATCTATCTATCTATCTATCTATCTATCTATATATATATATATCTATCTATCTCAGTCTCTCCATATCTATCTATCTATCTATCTATCTATCTATCTATCTATCTATCTATCTATCTATCTCAGTCTGTTCCCTATCTGTTTATCTATGTATCTGTAATCTGTTCCTATCTATCTATCTATTTATAATTTGCAAATTGCAATGCTGATGAACGGTCGTACCTCAATGAGGCTTTCGGGTCTGAAGCTCATTCCAGGACTCGAATGGATGCTAAAGAATTATCGGTTCCTTATATGGTTCCAAAAATGGTTTACTCCTGCTGCCTTGTGTTGCTCAATCATTGTTATCCAGCCTTGAAAGAGCATTGAACTTAGTCATAAAAAGTGGAATTAATTAATGATAAAAAGAAGAAGGAATAGGAAAAAGAAAGAAATAAACAACAAAGAAAGAAAAGAAGAAGGAGAAAACAGAAAAAAAAAGAAAAAAGAAATAGAAATGCATAAAGAAAGAAAGAGACAACCATACAAACAAAAACAAAAAGGCAACACAAATAAAGAAAAAAATAAGAAAGAATGATAGGAAAAAGACAGAAAGAAAAGGATAAACAAAAAATAAAGAAAAAGAAAGAAAGAAAGAATGAATGAAACAAAAAAGAAAGAAAGAAAAAAGAAAGAAAGAAAGAAAGAAAGAAAGAAGGCAAGTGGAAGGCGAATCAGGAATTAAAACTGGATGAATGAAAGAAAAAGGAGGGGTGAGGGAATAAGAAAAATCGAAGATTAGCAAAGATCAAATTACAATAGACGAAAAAGGATGAAGCAAAGGTTCAAAGTCGATTAATAGTAGATCAATAACTAGGTCAGAACATAATCAAAGAAACTACTTGGCCATTATGAGAAAATGAACAGATCTGCTTGTGGCGTAATCACATCTTTCCATTTATACAACCTTTCATGAGGAATAGAATGAATGAGGAGGAAACGAGTGGATCAAAGACAACAGGTAATTCTGGCTTTGTTGCTTCGGATATTCATTTGAAGTTCTGTTTGAAGAGCTTTTGTGAACTGATGTGCAGAGAAGGATCAGAATTGATTTGCGTCTTGAAAAGATAGAACATTTAATACTTGCACAACGCCATATAGTGAAATACCAATTTTGGAGCATTTCAAGATCAGTTTAAATTGACCAAATGGAACATCTTCAGTTTATATGTCTTCTTTGGAGTCTGCTTTCATCTATCTATCTATCTATCTATCTATCTATCTATCTATCTATCTATCTATCTATCTATCTATCTACGTTACTTCATATCTATCTATCTATCTATCTATCTATCTATCTATCTATTACATTCTGTCAAAGTGCGTTCATAAATCTGTCTCTCTCTCTACTTAACTCGCTGTATTCAAATGTTCTGAAATTTATCTTAATTTCTTTCTTTCTTTCTTTCTTTCTTTCTTTCTTTCTATCTATCTATCTATCTGTTTGCCAAATTAAGTTCATTTCTCTCTTTCTCTCTCTGTCTCTCTCTCTCAACATATTCATAACTACCTCTCTGCTTAAATAAATCTTAATCTATCTATCTATTTATCTATCTATCTATCTGTCTGTCTATCTATCTATCTATCTGTTTTTGCTCTGATGAAGAGATGCTGAAAAATCTTCGATTCGACACACTTCCTATAATATAATATTAAAAAAGAGCGAATCAAAAGAAATGGAAAATGGGAGAGAGAGGGAAAGAGAGCATAAAAAGAGAGATATTATGGAATGGAAAGTCAGATATATACCGAAAGAGAATTAGAGAAAAGAGAGAAAGATTGTAGATGAAAGCATGCAATAGAGAGATAAATTGAGAGGGAGATGGAAATAGAGAGTGAGTGAAAGAGAGTTTCAGAAAGATTATTGAGAAAGATGTGTGTGTATATTTGATTGAGAAAGAGAATGAAAGAGATTGAGGAGAGGGAGAGGCTGAGAAAGATAAATTAAAAGGCAGTATGCTGGAGAGTGACTGAAAAAGAGAGAGAAATAAAGAGTTAAAAAGAAAAGGAGAGAGAAAGAGATAGAAAAAAAGAAAGAAGAGAATGAGATGAGGAAGTGTCGCAAAAGAAAAAGATGAGGAAGTCAATTACGAAAACAATTTTTTTTTCTTAAAATGTAAGCCGAGAAATTTAATCTACTCTCAAAATCACTTACTCTTTAAGAAAAGTATTGTAACTTGTTTTGTTTTGTTTTTTTTGACTAACAAAGAAAAAAGTGCTGGATTACTATCTGATATCCATCGTATAATATAACAGTGAATGCTGGACAATCTCCCCACGGATGAATGGAAAACGGGAGACAGCAAAAATGTGGTTCTACAGAAGGATGCTGAGTAAGCAACGAGAAAGTCTTAACAAAAATGGCAACAGAAAAAACACATGCTCAGAATCAAGAAATGTTAGCTGAAATTCCATAGACACATATGGAGGAAGATGGGCTAAGAGAACTTAACCCTCACGGGGTGGAGCGTGTAAACAACAAGGAAGCATTAAAGAAATGAGAAGAGTATGAACACTTATACTCCGAATCAGGAAAAGACAACTGGAATTACTTGGACAAAAACATTTCCCAGATATTTAAACTTCTCCACCAGCTTTGATGTTCACAACTCCAATTTATAATTCGAATTTTCCAATTTTTCTATTACTATTAACCACGCATTCTACCTTCATGTCAGCCCTTCTAGTGCAAAATATATTGCGTAAAGCGGTGGTATAAACTAAATGTACTTCAGCATCCAATAAAAGTTGTGTAGTTTCATTCGTTTAAGTGACATTATTTTATCTGGTCGCACTGGACGCACTTCGCAGAGACTGCAGTCTAGAATTATGCGAAATGTACGGTTTGGCCTTAAGAATGGCAATTTTTTTATCATTTCACCTCAAGCAAGGTGCTACTGCCACTAGTACACAGGGTGTTACAGAGAGTGAAAGTGAGAGAAAAGATTGAGTAGAGGGAGGATTGAGGAAAGGACAAAAGATAAACGGGATTCAAGAAGATGGCGATTGAACGTTGCATTTAAATTTTTGAAGATTGTAGTTATCTGGGAAGCAAGAAAACGGAAGGGAATTGAACAAGCGGGAAGTGCGAGAAAAGAAACTATTGGAGTAGAAGTAGTGGTTGCATTTAGCTATTTCAACAGTAAAAGGGTGGGGCCTACATGTCAATCTAGTAGCACGCTTAAATTCATTCGTTCTTCCGCGAGAGACCGACATGTTAACGTGTAAGCGGAAAAAGTGAGAGAAAGTGATAGAGAAAAGATATCACCGAGTATTTATAGTCCAGAAAGCGTCCCTTAGCAGTGGTTTCGAAAATTAGACGGAGGCAACCTGACAATGCCTGATTGGTGATCTTTTATCCAAAATGGGATATGCTGCTTAATTAACTCACTCTAAACTCTTGTTGTTTATGTGCCATGCCCTCTCAGGCCATCAACGATCATGGCTCTCAACTACTTCTTGTACCTTGTAGCTCTTAATAAACTTTCAATTTCTGTCATCAACAATTATTCACTAATGTACCCCCGATAAAATCCGCTCACCCAAAAATTAAAAAAAAAAAAATTAAAAAAATGTTCAAAAATAGTTTTAAAAATTCAGGAATGGACGAATGATAAAAGTAAAAATATTTTTCGATTCGAACAAGTGTTTCGTCTTCAGAAATGTCTAATGAATACTAATCGATAATTATTCCGACCAAAAGTGTTCCCTAGTTTTAGGAACGGTCCATTTTATTTAAGTAGTACACACAAAGTTAGCATTCTTAATTTCCTAGATTTTGCTTTTACATAATATATATATATATATATATATATATATATATATATATATATATATATATATATATACTAGTACTCAGTAGTACCCTGAAGATCTGTTAGATGAAACCTTAGTAGGTAGGTTCTGTCTCACTAGGATTTGTGGGGGATTTTGCTCTACTTAGTGCATTGAGAACTTTTACGTTTTTATTTAATTTCCTTGGTTTTTTTTTTGTTTTTTGTTTTTGTTTTGCTTTTTTCAGTGCTGATTGATTATTTTCGACCAAAACGGATGTTCTTAGTCTTTTCTTTTTCTGCTGAATTATTTTCCCTGATATCGATTTGTTCAAATATATTTATATTTACAAAATGTATTATCCGGGGTTTTTTTCACACCGCCCGAGTACAGGTATGAAAATCCCATAGATAATAATTTTAATTCATGAAAGCTCTGAAAAAAGCAGATCTTAATCTTCAAGACCTGCAAACAAATCACAAATGAAATGGAATATATATATATATATATATATATATATATATATATATATAAAGAGACAAGAGGAAAACTATACTTAGCCGACGCGTTTCGTCCACTGAGGAACTTTATCAAGGCAATGTAGAATTTATTATGCTGCACGTGTTTATATATATAAAGGCGAGGATTTCATTGATTTCTCAAGGCTTGTAAATTTGAGAATGTTCATGGATGTTCATTAGATGGTTGAAAGGTCAGTCAAATCAAGTGGAGGATATAAAAGGCCCTGCTTCAAAGACTGGGGAAAAGTAAATAGAGCTATTAAAATAACAAAAGAAAATCTCTCTCACTTTATTTTTCACCAGACTTTGAATTAGGACACTTTGTGTCTTCCACATGCTTTGAAGTATCTGCCGTGTTATCGGACCTGATCTGGCATTTCAGCCTCTTTCCCACCGCCGTAACGTAGATTTGCTATACACTTTCGATAAATATTTTCACAGCAATTGTTCTGATATCAAACAGTATATTTATTTATTTCCATCTACCGGCCTGAATAATATTTAAGAAATCTTGAAAGAAAAATATGTATCCTGTCTGAGGGTGCATATTTTAGGAAGAAAATTTCTCAAATATTCATGCCGGTAGATGTAAATAAAAAAAATATACTGTTTAATAATAAAAACAGGGCATTTACTCAAATAGGAGTATCCATTAAAAATAACGTTTAAAAAAAACATTTTTTATATATATATATATATATATATATATATATATATATATATATATGTATTAATGTGGATAAATAAAATAACGAGATATTAGCAACCGCTTGTACGTGCGTCAGCATGCATAAACAGGTAAACGAATAAGTATTTACTCAATGTTTGTTCTTTAAATCAAAGTAATAATTCGTGCTGATGAGTTGGTAGAATTACGAAACTAAGTTGCATTAGGTATATGTATATCTATTAATATATATACATATATATATCTATATATATAATCCCGACCGATTTGACATCAGTCAGTGATCCTACACCCAGGCTATCGTCGCACGGAAGAGAAGATAGCAAATTTTAACGTTTTTCTATGCGAAATACGCCAGTAGATCGGAGAACACAATGCGTACTTATTTTTTTTTATTTTTTTTTAAAATAACTTTCTCTCGAGTGCTCAACCAGATTTCCCGGGGGCATACATATTGCCATCTACAGACAGACTGTTTCGCTGTAACCCAACTCTTCATTATATACATACATACATACATATATATATATATATATATATATATATATACAAGTATAGGATTGGTGTATACGGAATAGATTTCAATAACCAACAAATACTATTCTTATTCTATTGATATATATATATATATATATATATATATATATATATATATATATATATATATATGTGTGTGTGTGTGTGTGTGTGTATGTATGTATGTATGTATGAATATATATAAATGCATGTGTGTGTGAAAGAATATAATATATACAATTTTATATATTAGGTTGTTGCAAAAATAATGACGGTTTTTGACGTATTTTTTAACGTCAAAAACCGTCATTATTTTTGCAACAACCTAATATAAGAATAATGTAAAGTAACGACAACATGACAGATAATATCTGTGATTAAAATTCAATGAGAAAATGAGAAAAAGATTATTTAAGAAATAAAATAATAAATTAAAACTTAAGGAAATAAACACATTGACAAACTATACGAATGTACGCATAACCAAAACTAAGAAAATGTATTAATAATAATAATAATAATAATGAACAGCAAATAATGAATGCATAAATAGAAAATAGGCTTAATAATGAATGAAAGAAAATGAGATAAAAGTTAACTACACTATGAAATACATAGAAAATAACGACATTTAGGAGCATAATAATTTTCTACTTGATAGCGTTTAGAATAATTTAAAATATAACCACTCCCACTAATCACATTGCCGTTAGGATAACATAATAATCCGGAGATATCTAACCTTGCTACACATAATGCACTATTGATCAGTATATATAAATATATCAATCAAGAAAAGGATTGTTGCCGCTCGTTTCCTATCTCAGTCTTCACTCATATATATATATATATATATATATATATAGATATAGATAGATAGATAGATAGATAGATAGATAGATAGATAGATAGATAGATAGATCAACAGAGACAGAGAGAGAGAGAGAGTGGAGACACACACACATATATAATTATAATTATATAATTATATTATATAAAAAATATAATCTCTAATACCTATTTGTATTAGAATTACCAACAATACCCATTTATAGCAAAATCACCAACAATAGCTTTTATAGCAAAATGACCATCAATATGTTTTATCTGTAGTTGAATGTATAAAATTGCTTTCAAAATGTATTTAGTTGAAGCCATAAAATTGTGTTCAAAATAGATTTTGAAACAAAACAACCCATAGAGGTTGATATGCCTCTAAACAAATTCAACCAAACCAAACCAAATCAACTTATAATAAAAAGAAACTTATACAATAATTTTTAATACTAAATTTTAAAAAATGTAAATTATATAAGGATTCAAATATTTAAGGTAGCAGTGATTGTGTTAACAAATTTAATTTTATTTTCTAAAGTCAAATCTAAGTTGTCTTATGTTACAAGTTCGACTAGATTGATTTGCTTTTTTTGACTTATCAACTTTTTGTATGTTATTTAAAGCCAGATAATATTTTATTGGATTGTACGAATTTTTGGAGATAACAAGATACAACTCTTTAATCCATAGCAATAAGAGAAGTGGTAAATTCATACCTTTCAAAATTGTACTTGCGCGTAATTAAATAGAACGAACCCGACTGCAATTGGAACTCGGCTCTCCGACTTCAAATTCCGAGCAGTTATTCATTACACCACCAGCCCATCCAAGATTACAGTATTCGGTATTCCCAGACGGTAACCCATCTATGTATCGACCGAGCTGGATGTTGCATATCTTCGGTGATCGGACAGGAAGCGGTGTTTCAACATGATATCACCGTAACCCGGAATTTCTACAAGAAAATATAGATGATATTGTGTAAGGTTTCAGATAGCCAAGGTCGTTGTAAATGTGCTAATAATCTGAACTTCATTTGCCAAAATAAAGCATAAATAGTGATATATTGCTATTTCTAACGCTAACTAAAAGGAAAAAAATAGGCATAGATGAGATTATGTACAGGTACAAATATCCAAGGTAGCAGTGAATGCGCTGAGCATCGTCTCTCAAATATCCGTTATATGATATAATTAACTAATTTTTTATGGCTGCTCAGTATAAAGCGCTTATGTAATGGTAAGAGTAATATTAGCCGTTTCCTTATAAGGAAAGCATTTGATATTCACTAACCGAGCAACCAATGGTACTGGAGTTGTACTTTTCTTCGTTCTCTCGTCATCGATCTGGGATCAAAGTGTAGTATCTGTTCTCCTCATTTTTTATGGTAATGGTAATATTATCCATATCCTCATAAGGAAATATTCTGTCTGTGATCAAAGCATAGTATCTGTTCTCCTCATTTCTAATGGCAATGGTATTATTAGCCGTTTACTTATAAGCAAATATTCGATATTCATTGATGAAGCAACTTGTAATCCAGTCGGTTGAAATTTATAATTGTTTCTCTTAAAACATTTTTTTCAAGAAAATAGGTTTCTTACCGCCAGTAGCTTTTATTGCTCTTTCTAGTATTGATGGGGGTTTCCTTCCTCTCCTTTTGTTTGAAGTAGTATGGGACGTCAGCCTTCTTGATCATGTCAATATTTTCGCTTCAAATTACATGCGATATCTATTTTAGTTGTTGCTGCAATTGAAAGTTCTCAACTGGCGTGGTGTGTATTATTTGATAATTCACATGATTCCAAGAAGTATGGTCTTCACCAAGATCCATAGATTTTACTCGCTGAAAGACATTATTAATCATCGGCCTTTGGAAGCGATTGTATCTTCTTTTATGCACCGTATCCTTTCAGGACATAGGTGATCATGGCTCCCCACATTTTCCTGTCCCTTGTAAAACCTGTTCTAGTATCCATTTACTGAAGCCCATCAAGTATGCGACTTACCTCTGTCCTTTTTTCCCTTAATCTGTCCTGTGAGTATCAGATTTTCCAAGCCCTCCTTCCTCATTATATATCTTCCTGATATTAATTATAAATTTCTTTTTTGTTTCTATTTTATCCAAAACCTCGTTGTTGCTCACATGTTTGGTCCATGGTATCCTCAACATCTTTCTGTAGAACCACATTTCTTTTGCTTCAAGTCTCTTCTTCATCTTCGAGGAGATTGACCAGCATTTGCTGCCATAGAGGAAGACAGATATCACGTAACAGTTCATTACTCTTTTTCTTTTTTCTAACAAAATTTTCCTGTCTCTTAATACTCTGCTTAGCTTTTGGAATGCATCTTTGTCCATCCCGATACTTTTTCATCTTTCAGTGTCTGTTAGAACACTTCCCAGATATTTAAATGTTTATACTTATTTGATTTTAGTATCGCCGACTTATAATTTGCCCTTTGGCCTCATCCTTTTGCCAATGACCATGCATTCTATCTTCTTGTAGTTTATACATAGTCCTTTCTTCTCGCTTTCCTTCGCTACCTTCTCTAGGAGCTTTTGTGGTTTCCTTTGCGCGTCTGTTATCAACACGGCGTCATGTGCATATCTTATGTTAAGATTATGGCTGCTAATCATGAATACTCGTAGGGCTTCATAGAATTGCTTCGCTGTATAGATTGAATAAATCCAGTCAGCGGTCGTATACTACTGACAATTTAGATATTCATGAACGAGTTTAGCGTTATGCATAATAACCACATGAACGTTTCGATCGAACAAGGCTATTTAAGAGCAGGGCTCGAGTTTTCAGAATTTATAACTTGTTTTTTTTTTTAATCGTTTCACCCCAAACAAGGAAAGTGAAAGTGAAAGTGAATAAGACTACGAACAGGGAGGATTGAAAAAAAGGACAAAAGATGAAGGGGATTCAAGTACACAGAAAATGGCATTTGGCGTTGCATTTAAATCTTTGAAGATTGTAGTTATCAGGGAAGCAACTTAATGGAAGTGAGTTCCACAGACGACAAGTGTGAGAAAAGAAACTGTTGGGGTAGAAATGGCGGTTGCATTTAGCTATTTCAAAAGTAAATGGGTGGAACCTCGTCACCAATCTAGTAGCCCGCTTAAATCATGTAGTCGAGGCACCAGGGGAAAAAGCTTCGTCAGATCAGTTGCCAGGAAAATATTTGTAGAAAAGACAGAAGGAAGCCACGCCACATCAGTGAAAAAGTAACTAAAGTCGAGATGTCAGGTCAGGATCGATTGCATTACAGATCCTTCTTTAGATTTTATTAAGGATCTCAATATGTACAGCCTGAAACGAAAGGGAGTTCCACAGGTGGTGAGTGCGAGAAAAGAAACTCATAGGGTAGAAGTGGCAGTTGCATTTAGCTATTTCAACAGTAAAAGGGTGGGACATACATGCCAATCTAATAGCACATTTAAATTCATGTATTTTGTAGAAATTTGCGGTACATTATTTACATTATTCGGACTATTGTTCTCATCTTTGTCGCCATATTTATTACAACGTTTCGGCCGTTGTACGCTCCGGCCTTCTTCAGTTGATTGGAATGTCGGACTGAACCCTTTATTTCGCTCACTAGGGTAGACTGTTCTTCCGAGACAGAAGATAAAAATTGACATTGCATTTAAATTTTTGAAGATCAAAGTTGACTGGAAAGCAAGAATCCGTAAGAGAGTTCCACAAGCGAGAAGTGCGATAGAAGAAACCATTAGCGTAGAAATTACGGTTACATCTAGCCATTTCAACTGTAAAATGATGAGACCTTGCCGCCAATCTAGCACTGCGCTTAAATTCATAAAGTTTAGGTACCAAAGAGGAAAGTTCATCAGAACAATTATCATGAAAGCTACAGTGAAGCTACTTTACAGCCATGGGAAAAGTGACTAGAGCGGAGATGTCAGTTCAGGACCAATAACATTGCATATTCTTTTTTAGATTTAATCTAAGATCTCTAAATATATAGCAGATACATTAGACCAAATGTTTCAGCAATATTCAATTGTAGACTTTGGTGTTTCATTTCGAGCACCAGAGGAGTCAGGCGCATCAGAGAGTTGGCAGTGTTTTCATAGTCACTGGGTACAGATTCAGTGGCGTCCCTCAACATGCTAAAATCTAGTTGACCCAACTGCGTTTAGGATGTGCACACGTGGGACAACCGGATGACAGGAAGTTATATAAGTGACCCGCCTGAGAGGGGAAAGGCATAGAGTTTCTCACATCCTCTCGAGAAGAAAATGCACATTCGAAAAAACTTCACAACGTCACGCCGAAATTAATAATAATTTTACGTGTGAGAGATTTTATTAGTCTGAAGAAAAAAATAAGAGGTATGGGGCACCTAGTGAGGATAGCACTTTCGACTATGCTGTAATGAGAGATATCCAAGGTCTTTTTATCGGTTCCAGACCATTCTGCTAATGACGGTTCTATTAAAAATCGTAATCTCTGCTTAGCAATATTAGAAAGTGTTAAATATCTTCATGGTTGGACTGATATTTCTTACAGAAAAATATTTCGGAATCACTTGGGTTATTTGAGAAGGTAAGAAATATTTACAAATCTTAGGCGTATCGACTTTGCTAGAATCACAAGCCTTCAGAATGTTTTTTCAATTATAGTTGCGTCTCATCTATACGCCTTGACTGACTTCCGGTTGAGAGCTAACGAAATCGGTCTGGGATCGTTCTGTCGAATGTAATCCTTATTTGCTCACTTTCTTGGTTGTTTTTGAGTGGTCATCAGATGTGGGGGCGAGACTGACGTGGTGGTGGAGGGAAGAGCCGGGAAAACGAACAAGATAAAGAATTCAGCAAAAATGAATTTATTCATCCAAATTTAAAAAGAAAATCAAACTCAAGTCAAAGTCAAAATTGAAGAAGAAAAAGGGCCGCAGCTGATAGGGTGAGGAAAAAAGAAAGACAAAGGAAATAGAGTGACGAGGAAGAAAGAAAGGAAGAAAGAATATAGAGTGAAGAAAAAGAAAGAAAAGAAAATTGATTGATAAAAAGAAAGAAAGAAAAGAAAATAGAGTGAAGAGAAAGAATAGCGTAAGAAATAGAAAGAAAAAAAATTAAATTAAGAAAAAAAAAGAAAATAGTTTTAAGGAAAAAGAAAGAAAACTGAGTTAGGAAAAAGAAATTACAAGAAAATAAAGGAAAGAGAAACAAAGAATAAAGGAAAATGAATTTAGGGGAAAAAGAAATAATACGAAAATAGAGTTAAGAAAAAAAGAAAAAAATATTCAAGAAAAACGAAAAATAAAATGTAGAAAATGAAAGAAAATATTATTGGGAAAAAGAGAACAGATTTAAAGAAAAAGGAAATAATGTTACCAGAAATGAAAAATGATTTAAAAAGACGAAAATGAAAATAGAGAAAAAATGAAATAGAGTTAAGAAAAATACAGATTTAACAAAAGGAAAGAAAAAGAAAACTGAGTTTTCAAAAAGAAAATAGCTGAGTTAAAAAAGAACGTATCATTAATAAAGGGAAGAAGAAAATACAGCTAAAGAAAATGAACGTACGAGAAAATATTTTAAAAAGAAAGAATTTAAAAAAAAAGCAAAATTTTCTCTTAACAAAATGGCTTCCACTTTGGCGGTAAAATTGTATATCATTGATCACAAATGATCAAGATATTTATTCAGCTTCCCATTGGTTGAAAATAGCACAGAGCCTTTTTTATCATGGGGTTTTAAGCACTAGAGCACAATGCATCTCACGTAGGAAAGAGGCTAAAATTTGTATAATTCCATCGGTTTTGTGTTCATTTACATTCATTTAGTCATTTTACATTGGGTAAGTACTGCTTGGAAAAATGGTTCCCCAGGAAGTTGAGAGTGCAATTACAGTTTCTTGGCTAGATATGACCAATGGTCGAGATCAGGTCAGTTCAGTGTAGAAAAAAATGATTGAAAAAAATCAATAGGGAATATTAATACGTCAAAAATAACGAAATGCGAGGTAACCTTTACGTATTTGGGAAGAATATTAGAATAATACAGAACTTAAATTAGGAGAAAATTAATTCAGTAGATATACAAATAGTTAGACTATCCTGAGACTCAGTATTGGCGGCTATAGTCTTAATAAGATGTGCAGATGACAAAGTGTTGATAATAGACACAGAAAGAAAACTACAAGAACTCCTATAGAAGATAATGACAGGAATCGAGAAGAAAGGACTAAACATCAATTGCAAGAAGACAGAATGTATGATGTCAGCAAAAGAAACGGCCCAACATGCAATTTAAAAACGTGAAATATCAAAATAAGACAAGTACAACAATTTGAATATCTGCTGTTTTAACAGAGGATGGAAAATTATGACACTGAAATCCGAAGTCGCGTTGAGATTAGCAAATGATGATTTTCCAATGCAAAAGAAACAGAAATTTTTGTTAGAAATAAAAAAAAAAAATTACTGATCTGACTGTGAATAAAATAAATATTTGTAAAATAGCAATGAGATTAATACAAAGGAAAATGGGAAAATAACTGTAAAAAAAATATAGCGATGTAAGAAAACTAGTAGTCCTACCAGGATTCATTTATGGTGGCCACAATCTTAACAACCTAAGATATGGAGATGATACAGTGTTAATAACAGACATAGAAAGGAAACTACAGGAACTCCTGCAGAATGTAGTGAAGGGGAACGAGAAGTGAGGTTTAAACATCAATTGCAGGAAGACAAAATGTATCGTAGTCATCAAAAAGTACAGCCCAACATGCAAATTACAAATGGCAGATACCAAAATGAAGTACAACAATTTAAATATCTGGAAAGCATTTCAACATAGAGCGGAAAGAACGACACTGAAATCTGAAGTTGCATTGGAATAGCGAAAGATGTTTTCAAAAGTCTAAGCAAAGTATTAAGAAACAGGAAATTTTCATTACAAACAAAGAAAAGGATAATGAACTGTTATGTAATATCTATTCCTCCATATGGCAGTGAATTCGGGATGTTCTCCTTACAGATGAAGAAGAGACTTTACAGAAGGATATTGAAAATATCATGGACTGAACATCTCAACAACGACGATTTTTTGAGGAAATTAAACCAAAAATAGGCACTTATACTTAAGAAAGGTCTAAAAATCAATTGCAAAAAAAAACAAAAAAAAAAAAACAGGTTGTTAACAAAATGAACAGCCCAACATACAAATTACAAATCAAACTAATACAACAATTGAAATATCTGGGAAGGGTTTTATCAGGATGGAAGATAATGAAGGAAAGAAGGAGGAAAGGACTAAACCCCAATTGCAAGAAGACGGAATGGATGGCTGCTAGCAAAAGGAACAGCCCAACATGCAAATTACAAATTGGAGATACCAAAATCAACCAAGTACAACAATTGAAATATCTGTGAAGCGTATGAAGTACAGAAAGTGCGACACTGAAATCCGAAGACATACGCTGAGTGTCTTCGAACGTATTTCCCGCGTATACAGGGGAAAAAGCACATGCTACAAAATTATCTTCATCAGCATGACAGCTCGATTGTAATAGAATACGAACCATCGAAAACAAAGTTGTCTATCCAATTTTTCTCGGTTGCTTCCTGTCCAATTAACAAATAGAATCTTATCTCAAACCCAAGCTCTCTCCGGAGGCCATTGAAGTACCTGTCAACTCGGTGACAGCTGACCCATCCTCCGTTGTCAGCTGACCAAACATTGCTTGAATTGTTTGGCAAGTGAAGCGCCAAAGAAACAATGTGTCTGTCTCTTAATTGAAACATCTTTCCGTTGCCAAGAGACTGTCGTTTGATATCAGCGATGAATTAAGAACCTATATAGATATATTTTCACATCAGAATAAAAGAAGCCACCAAATTAGGAAAAAAAAATGCCTGTATATTTAAGACGTTGAACTAGACGCACCTCGAATAAGTGAATTAATATATTCCAATTAAACTTGATTGTAGCATAAAAAAAATCAATCAGCAAAATGCAAACAACGTTTAGTATCGGTTCTATATTCTCTGTGATGTTCCATTACTAGACAGTTGAACATTCTAGGATCCATAATGGGAAAAAGATGGCTACTTCGACGTAGATCTATTATTAGGTTGGTGCAAAAATAATGACGTAATAATGTCGTTTTTTGACGTATTTTTTAACGTCAAAAAACGACATTATTACGTCATTATTTTTGCACCAACCTAATACAAATGAGTAGTGAGTTCGACCCTCACTGGGTTCCCCTTAATGTCGGCCTTGTGTCACATCTAAGCTACGCTTAGTAAATCATTATTTGAACACCTTGACATGATGTAAGGGTTTGCAAGATTGTTTTGCAAGATCAATTACTACTGAATAGTGAGTTCGATCTTCACTGGCTGTCCCATCCTTTCGGCCTTGTGCCATATATATGATACTCTTACAAAATCACCATAATAAAAAAAAACCTTGGAAATTTTTTCCCCTACTGAAGACAAGAGGAGCAAGGTGGGAATAACATAGGTAACAAACTTATGTAAATAGATGGCAGAACAGGAAGTGAAAAGAATAGTAAAAAGCAAACATTGTTAGGATAGGAAATTGTGGAGAGCCATGACATTTACCTCAGTGCGGGATATTTCCACGGAGATTTCATGATTGAGTGATGAGAGGAGACTTGTCACTGGCATTTCAATCTTGCAGCCAAACATTACTTTTTGCCTCAGTTTGGGTGAGACGGAGCCATTGTGAGACCTCCGTGACAGGTACTGGATTGGGGATTAAATTCTTATTTTTTTAGCGAACGAATATATATATATATATATATATATATATATATATATATATATATATATATATATATATATATATATATATAGTGTATTTGGACAGCAATCCCTCTTTTATGCAACTTTCATTAAAATTTATTCAGTTAAAAATAAAAAAATAAACATCCGTGATCATGACAAACAAAGCCTAGTGCTCCGATATATAGAACATTGGAACTGTTTTACACGCTTTATTTCCAGAAAAGAATACACTTATACAAAACAGAGAAAAATTGAATAACATGCTTCATTGCAGTACCTTTTCAATCGTCTTTAATGAAAATGATATATACATGCTTCTATGGGTAAATTGTCGCCATTTTATATTTTTAATTTCGCACATGCGCATTGCTCATTTTTGATTTTGTCGACTGCACGGTATAGCAGGGTTACCTGGCTACTGTCTGTGAGAAAAAGATTACACAATTGGTTTGGCCAGAAATTTAGAAACGACATGATGTACTGCTTGGCATTCGCGCCAGAAGCTCAAATACGAACATTTCAGAGGGTTTAGGTGTCAACCTGAGGACAGTACAGAGAATGCTGCATCCCCAAAAGATTTACCGAGAGTAATGAAAAACATCATGGTGTTTGAAGTGATCACTAGTGATGGCGACGTTATGCCTCCATTCATCTTCCTACGGGGCCTCAGACTCAACTCGGAGGTAGTGCTGCCCGGAGTCAAGAGGGTGGTTAATGGAAGACCCTATGTCTGGCAATAAGACTCTGTACCATACCACACAAGAGACAGACAATTTCTGCCACCACACCATCCCTGTAGGCAAGAGTTATGGCAGACTCTCGGCGACTGTCGAACTCTCTGCATTAGCAGAGGGGAACCCGGAAGAGGCTTTGCCGAAGGGCAAGGTTTCGTCCGTCTAGGCGGGTTCAGAAAGGCCATACTTTTGGCCGAGCCTACGGGCTAGGGGATACCCACATTAAAACGGCCTTGTGCCACATTCGATCCTCGTGGGTGGATTGATAAATACCGAGATGAACAGCAGGAGCACCAGACCAGATATGGCAACAGTATCCAATGCACGGACTTAGATTTGTAAATTTATAAAATGGATTCGGACGAGAAAGCATTTCTGATACGACACAGTACCATAGATGCAGGTATTGATTCTATGCTTTCGTTCCATTTCAAATTTCAAACTTGAGGCCGAAAAGACGCAATTGGCTGGTAAACGTCATTTTTTTTTTTTTAAATCCGTGTACTTTCGACTGTTACTGCATTCGTTATCAAGAATTGCGTTTTTTGTTTGCGGCATTCTCTCGTTTGTTGAAACCAATTTCATTTAAAAGCAGCAGGGATAACAACTTATATCATTTATTTAAACTAGTTTTAATAAATTCAAACGATTTCATAAGTCTGTTTCATCTTGATTGCATTTGTCTAATTTTCCAATGAAATTGTTGTACATCGGGACATCAAAAGTGTTAATAAACTGTCCAAAGTTCATATTTTTGTTGTTTTCGTTCGAGTACTCGTCTCCGTCATTATCAAGTACTAACTGTTGTCAGTATCGTCGATAAATGTTTCATTAGTTACACCCTGTAATATCATGATTTCAGTTATCTCCCCTAGCCTAGCTTGCCAATAAAGGACAGAGAAAAAAGCTTATGGGGACTAAAGCAAGTAGCAAGCTGGCTAGACCGTAAGATATGTTATGTATAATCATTTCTTATAAAAATATTACATGGTGGCAGCAGTAATGCATATAGGCACAGGGTCTACAGGAACTCTATCAAAGCTATAAATTAAAAAAAAGAAATACTTCTAGTTGAACAAACTTCAGCCCCCTCTGGCAGGAATAACGAGGACTACTACAAGCAGCAGCGACACCACATGGAGACTTAACAGGTAGCGCCATTTTTATTTACTTTTTTTAAATAATTAGTCCAGAAGAGAAATGAAAAAGGAGCTGCAGTTCAAACACTCTTCAGTGAAACAAAACCCCAGCTGTGCAAGTAAGTCCTTTACAGTATTACATATTTATTGCCAACCTGCTTTACAACGTTCTTAGTCGCAATGGCAGCCAAACCGCGCAAACCGGTAAATTCGTTCAGAGTTTTAAAACAGCATTGCGACTTCTACTTCAGAAACAGAAATTGACAAACAAATTGACCACATTCTTTTGCTCGCTAGGGAAAAAAGTCTAAAAAGGTTCAACTTGTGGACTTTCGATAACGAGGCTGACAAAAATAACCCAGAAGTTATTTGGCCGAAATTCGAGGAAACTTCCGCATCGCACGATTTTATCTGCGACAATAATACGCAAACGGATACGGGAAACATTGATGATATCATAGCCAGATGCAGGTTAGAAGCAACAACAAAAAAAAAAAAAAAAAAAGAAAAAAAAGATGCATTTTCCGGGATGCACACGAAACCGAAGAACGGTTAAAAAAAAAAGCAGACTATTACGAGTTGTTGAAACAGCTTTTAGGGAAGGGCTTACACTTCAAGAAGCCCTGAATATCTAGAATCCATGAGGCTTCTCTTAATCATATGAAGCAAATGTCTGAGATCTAAGAAGGAAAGAGTCAGGAAATTAATACAATTAGGTGCAACTTTTGCAATCGATGCAGCAGCACCCATCCCCCTCCCCCCCAAAAAAAAGGTAATAGTCCCGCTTGGGTTACTAAATGTTCAGGATGTGGACGAAAAAATTATTGGGCAAAAGTATGTAACAAAAAAAAAAAAGAGAACACAGAAAGACACACAAAGGCAAACGAAAATTTAAACCAAAGCCTCGCTGAATACAGGGAAATCAACAACACAGGCACCAAGAGAGGAAACGCAGTGTTTACTCAATAGATGCCCACCAGGTGACGAGTTATATGAACTTTTCGAGCAAACGTCTTTTGATACGATTCAGCAACATAAAAAATCATGACACTTGGGCCGAGGTTTTTGCAGATTTTCATTGTAGGCTACGAGGCACCGATAAACACAAGTGCTGAAGGAAATACCCCCACTTTTGTGTACGTTCCGTAAGATGCTTCCGGAAAAAATCAGCCCTTCTGGACATCTATTCCCTGGGGTAAGATGTAATGTCAGTCGTACTGACTGCATATAATGTCTCCAGCATCACTCAACCTGGGTCCATTAAAAATAAAATGTGCCTAGAAAGGGAAGTGGAAAATACTGAAATTCTATGAGGTGACCTCAGAGGGACCAACTATACTAGGACTACCCTCGCCCGAAGATCTGGGGCTGGTAACGCTGCATTGCGTCATTCAAAAAACGGCTAAGCACCTAATAAACATCAGCACGGATCAGTTTAACTGCACAGGCAATTTCACTGGGGAATACCACATTGTCATAAAACCGGGTAACTACCCTGTAATTCACGAATCTAGGAAATGTCCCGTCCATATGAGAGTTAAGATCAAGACTGAGTTAGATGACCTGGTGAGACATGGTATCATTTGCAGAGTAAGTGAACCTACAGAATGGGTTAACAGTCTAGTGTATCTCCGCAAATGCAATGACAAAATTCGTCTTTGCTTAGATCCAAAAGATCTAAACAGGTCCGCCATGACGCCCACAATGTAGGATCTTACACAAAAACTCTCTGGTGCCAAGTACTTTTCCAAACTAGACGCCAAAAACGGATATTGGTCAATCACACTCGATTCTGAATCACAGCTACTGACCACTTTCAGCTATCATTTTGAAAGATATTGCTTCCAGAGAATGCAGATGATACTGGAGAAATAGCCCGGGACACTCCATTTAATCGATGATGTTGTATATTGCAAAACCAAAGAGGAACACGATTGGAATAAGCACAACTTAATGAAGATAACACAGATCAAAGGGCTCAGGTTTAACAGTGACAAATGCGCAGTCGACCAGAAGGAAATACATTTCTTTGGAGTCATCTCTGACGAGAAACGGGTACGCTCTAATCCCAGTAAAGCGGGTGGATTAAAGAAATTGCCCAGCCAAATAAATGTCACAGACTACAAAAAAGTGCTGGGAATCATCACCTTTATTGGACCTTTTATTTTGTATCACGCTGTTCTGCCATCACCTATGAGAGATCAATAAGACAAAGAAACAGAATAAAGGTAAACTAAAAGTGACCAAATGTCCCTTCAACAAATCAAAGACCTGATTTGTAAAGAGATGTTACTGAATTACTTTGTTCCTGATAAACGAACTAACTGTAATCTAGATCGATGCGTCCGATAGAGGCCTGCGCACAGCTCTTCTGTAGGATGGAAGGCCCATAGCATCTGTGCCGAAAAATCTGATGGAAAAGGAGCAACGGTATGCTAATATCTAACCGGATTTCCTAGTGGTTGTGTTCGGATGTGAGCGATTTCGAAGGTACGTATACGGATGTGCTTTCCAAGTGAAAAGCGATCACGAACCACGAGATGATCAACCTGAAAAACCTGATTGCAGCTCCACCTCGTCTCCAGCGAATGCTATTACGGCTGCAAGGTTACAAAATGACCAGTGTCTATCGTCCATACAAAGAAATGACTAGCAGATAGATTTTCCAGACTTCCTAACAAGAAAGTGAGCGGAAGCGATCGATCTTGACAATAAAATCGACTTCATTCAATCCTCAGAGTAGAATTTACGACAACCACAACTGGTAACAAATGCTGACCCAACATTGTGCGAACTAAGGGACATGATTCTGAGATGTTGGCCCGACACATTCAAAGAAGTTACCAACGACATGCAATTATACTGTCAATATCGTGATGAGCTGGCCACTAAAAATATGATTTTGATCAAGAGCAATCGAATCATTGTCCCACAGTTCATGTAACAAGAAGTACGATACAAAATCCACCATGGCCATCAAAAGAGCGAGAATTGCATGGAACAATATTAATAGACATTGACAGACCAATTCATTTGATGCATACCAAGAACAACAAAAAAGTGCACAGCGCTGAATTCCTGATGCCACACGAGATCCCGGTAAGACAATGGCAAATAGTGGTCACTAAGTTGTTCCACCTCAATATATCCAACTTTATGTTGATTGTTGATTATTACTCCAAATACCCTTTTATTAGGAGATTAAGTGCGTTCTCCAGCGAGTAGGTAATAAACAAAACCAAACAAATATTTGGGGAAATCCTAGATCGAGTGTTCAATGGCAACGGACCCCATTTCAGCTCAAAAGCAGTTCCTGAAAGAATGTGAATTTGACATTATCTCCAAAATATCCACAATCAGATGGCTTCGCAGAACATTGTGTGCAGTCAATGAAATCTGCCGTCAAGAAATCTACATCGGGCAGCCGCGACATTGACATGGTATTATTATGCCTCCGAGAAACTCCGATAGACCATATAATCCCATCACCAATGGAACTCCTGTACAACAGAAAACTGGCTAGCAACAATCCAGTAAAATGTACCAACCAATCCACGTAAAAAGAAGGAATATCAGCGCGATTCTACCAAGCTGGAAAATATATTATGAGCAGCACTCAAAAGATCTCCCCAATCTTCGGATAGGACAGCATGTTAGAGTCCTCTCTAGGTAAAATAAGTAAAATAATAATTTTAACGTAGTAAAAATTTGTTTATATAGCTTATTTAATAGTTTTGTTTTGGTTTTGGGAAGATAATTAAAGCTATCTATTCAATTTTGGGGTTGATTGTTGTAGTTTATTCTAACTATTATTTTGGTGGGAGCAGTTTTTAATTAGTTTATTATTTCATGCATTTATTTGCATTGATTATCTTTATTTGTTTTTTCTAACGGTTAGTTTATCGGGATCAGTTTGTTAGTTAATTTATTTATTTGGATGAATTAGGTCAAATTATTTTACTTGTTATTATTTATTTGTTATACTGTATATTTTCTCTTTTCGGTTATGGATTTTTAAGTAACGTAGTATTTTTTATTGTAATATAACAATTGTAATATAACAATTATATCTACTTTTTTTCGTCCGATTTTTGGTTTGATTGGGTTCATTGATTTTTTTAAAATTCTATTTCGTCTCGTCTAACGGGTGTGATTTGGTAATTTGTTTGGGTTAATTTATTTTGCTTATTTTATTGTCATTTTGTTAATTTATTTATTTTTATTTTATTTTTTCCGTTTTCGATTTTTAAGTAACTTAGTAAAAATTTGTTTTCATGTCTACATTTTGAGATGAGCTCGGATCTTTTATTTAATAATTTATTTGGGTCTGGGAAAGTAATGATAGATATTTCTTCCTCCAAGCAAAATTTGCAAGTTTTTGATTGGTTGTTGTAGGCTGATGATCTTTTCCTTATTTTCCAAGATATCTTTTGGTGTGATGTGCGTTTTGTTTTTAATTTCCCAGATATACTTAGAAAGCATTGTGCCGTTAGCGTATTTACTATTTGTGAAAGATGTTTTGTGTGGATAATTTCTTTGTTCCCAGGGTCCTTTAGTTACTCCTATGTATACTTTATCTTCATTATCTGGTGATTTTATCGTGGCTTGGTATATTACGTTGTTTTGTAAACAATTACAACTTAAGGGACATTCGTTCTTTATTCTGCAGTTGCACGTGGGTTTAATTTGTTCGTGTGGTTTGTTGACAATTTTCTTGTTATGCTTTTTTATTATTTGTGCCATGTTCTCTGTGCAACTCTAGCTGATTTTTACTGTGTTTTTGTTGAATATTTTGTGTATGATGCTTGATTCCGGGAAGTGTTTGTGTAAGAGTTTGAAGAATATTTTTCCTACGACTGTTTTTACGTTTTTGCTGTACGGTGGGTTGAACCATATGATATTTCTTTTCCTGTTGGCCTTTTTTGTGTTCTGTGGTGAGTATGGGAATCCGCTATCTTTTAGGGATGTTTCGTGGTATTTCTTAGCTTTGTTAAATATGGATTAATTGGAGGAATTGTTGGAAAGCCTGCGGTTAATCAATATTGGTATCTTTTTGATTATAGAAGGAGGGTGATTGGAAGATGTGTGTATATAGAGTGGTTTATCATTGGATTTTCTATATGGTTTATATGTGCCTTTTCTTAGGTTGGAGGTGACATCTAGAAAATCTACTTCGTTTAAGTTAGTTTTTATATCTATGTTGAATCCGTTATTTTTTTTTTTTAAATTATTATTGCTTTTCTAGTTTTGACTGTGTTTTGTTTGAAACAGTTTCTTAAGATTATGAGAGCGTCGTCCTTGTAGAGTCCTATGTCATTTCTATCTATTATTTTGCTTAGTTCGTGTAATAAGTAAATACCTATGATTTCGCATGCTTAATGATGTCGATTTCGCTTGGTTTTATTATTATTTGTTATTGAGCTAAGATGATGGCCTTAACTAACATGCGTTCTGTTATGGATGGGTAAAATTCTTTTATATCTAATTGTAGGAATTGGCAATTTTGTTTGTTATTTATGCTGTTGAACCAGTCAATAGTTGCTTTTGTGTTTTTCCACGTGAAAGAAAAACGATCATTCAGGTCTTTAATCATGATACTAATATACATACTCTGGCTTCTATCTTCAAAGTCCATTCAAGAGAACGTCAATAAGTTTTTAAAAAAGAGAACACTAGAGAGGAAAACTGTATCAAGAGGTCACAACAAGAAGAGGGATCATCATTTCAACGTAGAGCTAAAGAGATCAATTAGAACAGATCCAACTCAATCCATAAGACGTTTGATACGTGACAGAGGAGTTCCAGCTGTGACAGTCCAATGAACAGTGAACAAAAATGACTTGCAAATAAAATCGTACGTGAAAACTGTAAGGCACCTTGTTACTCCAGGACAGAAAGACGGTTAGCGAGTGCGAAAATTTTATTGAATAAGTTGGAAAATAATCCTGGAATAATATATATATATATATATATATATTTGAACTTTATTTCAGTCCTTCATGAGTAGAGCCCAATTGGGCAATTTTGATGTTACAGGATTTGAACAATTTTGATTTTACACCCGGTTTATATATATATATATATATGTATATATATATATAAAGTTTAAAGTTTAAATTCATTTTTTCATCCTTGAAAGTGAGATCTGATGATCCAGAGAAATGGAAACTGTCCGGTGAAATAAATTATAACAATGAACCTTAAAGTGGCCTACTTTTCGCTCTGATTTAATACTGAGCTCTCCGGATTTCATCCTCCTTGGGATTATCCATACGGATTCCCAAGATTTTCATTACTTAACTTGTATATATATATATATATATATATATATATATATATATATATATAGATAGATAGATAGATAGATAGATATAGTTATAAATTAGGCATTTTTTATTCGACATTATTTCTTATTGAAATAAACACTATTTTGGTTGCTACAGCTGTTTGGGTTGCTAACATTGTTTTTTTATTTTTTCCTAAACAGTGAAATTATTAATGAGACAATTTTTCATTCGTATCACTTCCGTCTTCACCAGCTGTTTTTAATTTCATTGAGAAAAACAAAGAGAAAAAAACGAAGCTTGCAACTCAAACACATGTTTCCACGTATGTTGTCCTGGGAAAGGATTTAATTCATTTAAGAAAAGAAATCTTTGAAAAAAGTCCAAGTCGTAATTATCATTTTCAGATAAATTATTACAAGAATTATAAATGGCCATAAATTTGAAAAAATTATCTTACATGACCATAAAAAAAATGAAAAGAAAACCTCAGATCCTTCTATAATTTGAAATAAAATTCATAAATAATTTACCAAATTAAGATCAAATAATAAATAATAATCACTTTAAAAATAAATATAGACAAACAAAAATTTGTTTATATGATATTAAATTATACAGATACAGATAAAATAACCCTTGATAATGTCTAAAAGAATAGTTGAAAGAACTCGGGCATAGAGAACATTCGGAAAATGTGTACATAATTTATGCCTAGATAAGAATATTATCAGAACACAAGAAAAATTTAAACGGAATTGTCAGTAACTTGTAGAAAAGAGGGATTGCTGCCCGAATACACAATTACACACACACACACACATGTATATATATATATATATATATATATATATATATATATATATATACACTCATGGCCTGACGATTGCGTCTAGCATGAAACAAACTGTCGCCGCTAAGTATTGACTTCAATGTTCACTTTTATATTTACACACGTTCTATCTCTGATATTTATCCCATAAATATAGCACACCTTAAGACTATATTTCTTCATATATATATATATATATATATATATATATATATATATGTATGTATGTATGTAGTTCCGGTTCATAACAATTAATTCCATTTGTTCAAACCTGGGAAATCATCTTCATTTCCCCGAGCGATTTACTTCACCGAAAACTCTAAACATTAATTTTTTTTTCATATCTGAATGGTGCGCTTTTAAATCATGCAACGTTTAAAAATTATACTCGTTAATTTATTATATATATATATATATATATATATATATATATATATATATATATTCGAATCTATTACATTCACTTACTTGCTAATAACCTTGGGAAAGGTGTGAATCATCTTCTTCTCCCTCCAGCTATAGGTAAATAGGAGGACAGACTGGGTTCTATAGCCTTGGATGGCAACTGGTCTAGGAGAAGGACAACTCTGAATTCAAAACTTGCGGAGGGTCGTTTGGGAACCTTGTGGCACGTAGTGCACCAGGTCTCTGTATTCGGCTCTTCAAAAATGGATGGTCCTGTGGGGATGGTCCTGCACGTTCACCACTATAATCAAATCTCATGTGCTGTTGTCGGGCTGTCGGTTTCCTAGGAATTGATTTGCTTCACCCTCATACGTCGCATTCGACGGGATAGTCGAGAGTATATATATATATAAATATATATATATATATATATATATATATATATATATATATATATATATATATATATATATATATATATATATATATAAAATTGCTACCCTTTTTCAAATTTACTATAGTATTTAGCTATTCTCTGCTACAGATCCAGGCTCAGCTCCATCATTTGTCTTTCTTCAACATCCACATTGCAGTTGATCAGGCCTTAATTTTATTTTCTTGGAGAGAACATACAATCTGAACAAGTTGAACAAGCCCAGTACGCTTAAACTTAGAGCGACAATGGCTTGTGACTTCATTGCTAGGACAGCCATCGAAGGATTCTCAGCAGTTCCGTCCCACAACTTTCACTCACAAGGCTTGGGTCAATCAACAATTAAGTGGTCGTTCCACACTCCTCAAAACCTTCAATCTCCTGATCAGAAGCCTTGGTGTAGTTTATCGTCATAACCAGGACTCAAGACATTTGGTGGTTGTTTTTTTTATCGGCATAACAACGTATATGGGTTATTTAATGCCGGAATCTAAATATTTTGAACATGATTTTATGCCTTTATATGACAAAATGTATTGTTGATCATTATACTATAAATAGGTATTGCTGGTATTTTCACTATAAAATGTATTTTTATTCTTAATCAGAGTTTTGTTTTTGCTTGTGGGTTCACAATTTGCCTATAGCTAGGACCCGAATATGTGCTACCACTCCGTCTGACATTTGTAAATAAGACAGAATACAGATATATCTTTAATAAATCACGGATCGGATTGACACAGTATTGATATTATAAACGGAATCCTCTTTTAAAATGATAAAAAGTAATTATTTTTTAATTCTGACGAATATGACGTTAGGCATATTTAATAATTAATCACCTATAAAAATTGTTAAAAAAACTTTTTATGCACGGACGAGACAATTTAAATAGCGACAATAACCCTCTTCATTTACTAAAGCTTCCATTAATTAACGCATTAATTATGAATTGATTACTTTTAGTTGTCAAATACTTTTTCTAATTTTTCCGTATGCAATATTTTGAAATCATCTTGGTAACTTTGGATACAGAAATGTCTGTGAGTTTCGTTCATCGTCACAGACTTAATCACGGCGAGTTAGGACTTGGCTAAGAAAGAAGTTAAAAAACAAAAACAGCTGATATATATATATATATATGGGATAACGATATATGATTTTTTTTTTTACATATCATGAACAGTTTCGGAGAAAAGAAGTATGACAAAGTGGAGTAAGCGTTTCGCCCCTTAGGACTTCATCAGGCCATGTTCGTTTAGGTTGATGCGGATATACATGCGCACGAACGAAATCCTTTTTTTCGGTATATAATCCAACCGATGTCATTTTGATTCTTTTTCTTTTGGTTCCATCATATTTTTTATGAAATATCCCATATTGTGATATATATATATATATATATATATATATATATATATATATATATATATATGATAAAATATAGTTTTAACGTATGCTATATTTATGAGTTAAAGTGCTCAATATCAGAGTTAAGGGGTATGTAAATACAGAAGTATACACTGAAGTCAACATTCAGGAGCAATCGTCTGTTTTATGCTTAACGCAATCGTCAGACCATCTGTCAACTGTCGATTGCGTTTAGCATAGAACAAACCGTTGCCTTGCTTGTTGACTTCAGTGTCCACACACACACACACACACAAACACACACACACACACACACACACACACACATATATATATATATATATATATATATATATATGAAGAAATGTTTTAAGGTATGCTATATTTATGGGATAAAGTGCTCAATATCAGAGCTAGAGAGTATGTAATTATAAACTATTCAAGTGGACATTGAAGTCAACACTCACTGGCAATTCGATCGTCACCGTGTCGTGGTTGAAGTGCTTATTTGTCTTGAGGAACCTGAATGCAATGCCACCGGGAGCCCCCTCTTCTGGTAGGGTCACCCATGGAGATAAAGATTCAGGGAAGGGGTCAGTTTAAGCACGTTCCTACACCAGCTGGTATGCGGGTAGGCGGATATGGTGACTTTCTACGTACGGGAACAAATCGGAAGTCTGATGCTGATGTCAAGTCCTGGTCTGCCGCAGGCGGATGGTGGTCAGTTGAAGTACGTGTGCCGTGGAGTAGCAACCCGTTGACAAACTCAAACAATGTTTCGGACTCAAAAGCTTTTCTTCGAAAACACCAGAAGGTAAATAGAAGAGACGAAGAGAGCCCAAAGAAACCAGAACCCTCCCTCCCCTGAACCCTCTTACCCTACCATACGGTGGCTGTGGACGTTTCTTCAGATCCAACATGGTACTCATTTCGTAAAGAAGGAAATGTCGATGAGCACCCCAATAATCGGCAGTGAGTTCCGCCAAAAACGACGATAAATGAAAAAGCAACACTCAATAACATCAACTAGGAACAAGGCCACAATATGCTGACTGTTTTTTGGAAAATTAGACATTCCTATAACTCTACATATATACATAAAAAAAAATTAAATGATTTTAATAAAAAAAAAAAAACCCAAAAAAACGTTGCCTCTATTCGAATATGAGTATCCATCAAAATAACATTTCAACAAAATAAATTAAATATGTCGGATTTAATCCATTTCTTTGTTTACGTTAGAATACGAGAACGGAGCATATGGGCATGTTTCAAGAATCAGCGGAGGGTGTGTATTCAAAAGTATTATTTCGGGCTTTGTTTGACCGTAAATCCTACGTGGCCAAGCGGTTGGACACGTCAGATCTTACGACAAATGGTGTCAAGATGGCTAAACATCTTATCTGAAAACCGTGGAAAATGGAAAAAGAAACTCAATTAGTTTAGTGTTTTTTTAGATATTAAACATTTTGTGGGATGAAAAATTATGCAGTTATACAATTTTGACAATTTTTCTGTTGCACTCGGTATAAACACACACACACACACACACACACACACACACACACATATATATATATATATATATATATATATATATATTTTCTATTTAGTACTTTTAATATTCTTACATTTTTCTGTTTGTTGAGAGTAAGGAAGTGGAAAAATTTTTTGTATTGTCTGTTGTCCCAAACGCTTTCAGCCACTGGGTTCCAGATGTTTTATGCAGGGGGCTTCTCTGAAATCGAGATGTTTTCGGTTATGGGATTTATGTACAATGATCGTATTATCAACCAGAATTTTCTTTTTGGGTTCTTTTACATTGTCAGTGATTAAATGTTTGTTCATAGCACTTTTGTCAGATAAATGATACGTGAGGTGAGGAATCTGCTCAGGTAAGGAGGTAGTGGTATGACCGATATAGCTAATTGATTTATGACAAGATACACGCATACACAAGCAAATTCCCCGCAAGCTTGTTGCGTTCATTTTCGCACAAATGCCCTTGGCAAAAACATCAATTGTTCTCTTCTCTGTTCTTTCCAGGTATGGGTTAACATAGGCTCTCTAGCTTTGTCTGGAAAGCAGTCCCAAAAGAAATTCCTTAATGCTGCAGTTCCCAATCGATTTTGGATTATGTTCCACTTTGGTATTTCTAAACTTCTGGTTCCCCGCCGTAATATTTAATTCTTATATATTAAAAATTTTACTGCAATTCACGTGTAGGAAGCTTAAAAGGCCATTAACTTGGTCTCTAAACAAGCCCCCAAAACCATAGCGTCCATGAAAGAGAAAAATTAAAAAACACAAAAAGACACTTAAATATATATGTAGTTTCAAAACATATAATAGAAAAGCAGAAATATAAAATATTTGAGTGAAAGTTTATTCTGTAATATACTTTGATCATTTTAATCATGAAATAATAATGCAAAATGAAATTTGAGCTCACTAGAAAACAATTGACTGTAAATAAATCATTCTCAAATTGCCCTCTTAGTCTGTTGCTATAGTAAGCCGAAGTGGGCACATCCTATGCATGCCCCACCAAAATATTACCATGTCTCACCAGTGGGGCATATGCCCCACGTTGGGAATCATTGCCTTAATGCAAAACGCTGGAGAGGGTAACGAAAAACCACTCCACTTTCTTTCTCAAGAATTTATGCCAATTTTCAAATAAATCTTGTAAGTTTTTTTTTTAATTTTACTCTTTCAATATAAATGAATCTGCTAAATGTTAATATCTAAACTGAATCTATTATGACATCTTGCATTCTACAGACAGACCAGCAGCAACACTAATTCCGTTTCAAGAGAAATCTTTTTCTTTTTTTTTTTTTTTTTTGTTACGTACATTTGTTTGCCAATAATTCTTTCACTGTTTGCCCGTTGGTGACACCAAACTTTCTTTGAAGTCTGGCTGCATATAAGAACAACTGCTATGATGCATTATCAAAGAAACAAGAAAGACGCTACTCGGGGAAGTTTGGCAAAAAATAATCCTTACTCTCCCTTCTGCTCTCCACTTTCCATGGTCTACACTTAAACGTTCACCACGGGATTCGAATTACAAATGTATAAATTAGTTTTAATAGAAGCGGGGCGATGGAAAGAAAGACTGAAAGAAAGAAAGAAAGAAAGAAAGAAAGAAAGAAGGAAAGAAAGAAGGAAAGAGAGGAAAAGAAAGAAAGAAAAATGAAAAGAAAGAATAAAAGAGAGGAACAGAAAGAAAGAAAGAAAGAAAGAAAGAAAGAAAGAAAGAAAGAAAAAAACGAAAGAAAGAAGGAAAAAAGAAAGAAAGCAAGCAAGAAAGAAAAAAGAAAGAAAGGACCTGAAAAAGAAATAGAAAAGAGACAGACTGGCAGACAGTGTGTGTGTGTTTGTGTGAGAGAGAGAATGAGAGAGAGAGTGGTAGACATTACGCGCGTACTTGTGTGTGTGTGTCTGTGTGACAGAACGAGAGAGAGAGAGAGAGAGAGAGAGAGAAAGAGAATCATAAGAAAGAAATTTCCGTGACCAAGAGAGAAAAAAAGAGTATGAAATTGAATGTTTTTAATTATAAAATATGCCATGGGTCTGGCAGGGATATTTTGATATGAAGCAATTTCACAGCTGATTAGATGCGAAAAACAAAACATTAATAGCAGCCAAAAAAAAGCTATTCTGTATCTGGAATTCACTTTTTATCATTGTTCTTGACTTAAATAATATGTTAATTAATTTCTATGTTAATTAATTTCTAGAATCTTCACCGAAGAAATTAAAAATACAGGTCTCTAAAGAAGTAATTTTTTTTTTTTATTTATTCATCCAAAAGGCTTTATTACTTAAACGTTATTTTTAGTGGATACCCATATATGAATAGACGTTTCGTTTATCTATTAAACAGTATATTTAATATCGGCTACCTGTCTAAATATTCCAGAAATTTTATTAAAGAAAAATATGTGCTCTCCAGCAGGGTTCGAACCGTCGTCAGATCTAACGATGGTTTCTCCTAACAAGAGGGACGCAGGTTCAAATCTTGCCGGAGAGCGTATATTTTACTTTAATAAAATTCAAATATAAATATACTGTTTAATAAATAAGCTAATCGTCTACTTAAATATGAGTATCCACTAAAAATAACGTTTAAGTAATAAATACAGTTCTTTAAATATGCGTGAATCAGTTACTAAGACTTTAGATATGATGTGATTTTGACAGCAGATTGTATTGTCGGTTTTATTATGATATAAAGAAAGAATAAATGAAAGAAAGAGAAAAAAATTAAAAAAGAAACAAAGACTGATAAGAAGAAAAAAATGAAAGGAAAAAGGAAATTTGAAAAGAAAGAAAAACTGAATGGAAAAACGAAATTTGAAAAGAAAGAAGGAAAAAATGAAAGGAAATAAAAAAAAGAAAATTACAAAGAAAAATAAAGAATATATATGCTGACGACACAACTATTTACTTCGGTCTTAATTGTAAGTCCAAAGGTCCGACAAAGTAAAACGGCAACTATTCTCGAAAATGACCTCCAATCAGTTGTTAACCAGAGCAAGAAATGGCTTGTAAATTTTAACGCCTCCAAAGGGAAACTGCTATCTTTTAATCATCATAGGTAATGGCTGATGCTAACCCCCAAAAGAGCAACAATGCACCTGAAGTGGAGCGATTATATTGAATCAAATGCTCCATCTGCTGCTAAGAACGCTGGTTCACTGTATCGTGCTAGACAATTTTTCTCGTCAAAATCCATCCTACATTTGAATAAATTTGCCATTCCTCCGTTCATTGATTGGTTTGGTGATCCGGCTATAACTCTCGAGATTCACGGCAATACCCAAAGAAGCATATGTAATGTTATCGGTCCTAACCTGGCATCTCGACATTAGTCACTTACTTACCACCGTGACGTGGCTTCCTTCCAAGTTTTTATATTTTCATGGCAGTTGTTCTAAGTTCTCCCGCTTTGTAGTGCAACTGCATAAAATTAATTAATTTGGCAATTATCTCTCATCGTTTTAGTGTTGAACGAGTTAGAAGCAGCCGTAAGTTCTATTCTAATAGTTTCTTCTCTCGCACTTCTTACCTGTGAAAATATCTGCTGGTTTCTTCCTTCTCTGACACCTACAATCTTCAAAGATTTAAATACAAAGGCATCTTGTTTCTTCCCAAATGTTTTTTTTTTTATTGCCATTTCGCCCCACGAGAGTTTTGTCGTTCTCTTTCCCTCCGCTTGAGGTAAAAAAGGACGTCACCCGAAAGAGAAAGAAAAACTATGAAACTTTAGCGGGTAGAGAAACAGATAAAGAAAAAAATGTTCGTATCGTTTAGTATCCTTATGTCTATAATAACATTTACATCAGCCAAAATGAAAACATTGATTACTTGATTCGTTTTCTACGGCTTACCAGCCCTTTTGCAAACTTTTGCAAACTATTTAAAACTATTTATTTAAAATAAAGATATGTAAGAATGTGCGGGGAGGGGGAGATAATAATGATTTAGTGATGTTTTACTAGTTAACCCACAGTTGTAAGGAAATGTGGATTCATGCCTTTCCTGATGGTGTTTATGCATGTGAATAAAACGAACTCAACTGGAAATCGAACTCGTCTCTCCGATTAACAATTCTCAGCCATTATTCATTATATCAGCCGCATGTCCAAGCTTACTGTTACTGCTATAACTATACGGTCACCCATCTCCATACTGACTAGACTCTACGTTGCTTAACTTCCGTATAGTGTTTGATAAATGTCATTAAGGATAATTTCATTGAAAAAAATTATGTTGGAAAATAGATATTTAATGTATAAAATTAATGCTTCTTTCATTTTTAAGCTACGGAGTTAAGGATCTCCCAACGGTTTGGCAATTATTTGATTGCATTGACATAACCATGTACCTGGTGAATCTACGTGAATTATGTTAATGAAAAGAAAAAGAAAGGGATGACAAAGAGTCAGAAGTTACAAAACTAAACGTTTAGAGCCAAAAAAAAACAAAAAAAAAAACAAAACAAAAAAATACTGGAATTTTTTTCACGTGGATTATTATCCTCATCTTCGTTGTTGTTATCACAAAAATTAAATGAAGATCTTACCTTCATCAGTCCATAGTAACCTTCAAGGAATTTCAAACATAATTGTTCTCATTTAGGCCTGTCTAGCCTAGTTTCAATTTAGTACTGCTCAGTTATTGCTCACCCCTTTTCCACCGAGTCTAAGTAGCCACTGCTCGGTCCAGAGATTGAACTCGCCGAATTTACGTGTCAACTATGGAATAATTCTGAGTGAAGGACCCGGAACCTTAAACATAATCTACCTCCTGATGTGTACTGCTGCTGCTACTTGTCCCGTCTGACTTCTCTCACTAAGGCCTCTCTTTTTGCAACAGTTCAAGCCTTCCTACCATTTCTCTTTCTTTGTTTGACAGAAATAGTCAGCATGTAAATAATGTCAATCCTGAAGGTTAAAGGAGGAAGCTGACCGAATGAAATGCTCTTAGGGAATTATCTGGAATCGTTATCCTCATGTCCGATTCAAATTTCTTCATCTATCGCATAGATCTTTGTAATGCGCATCACAAATGGTGCACAATAGATATGCGATCTCCAAGTTCGTGCATCATATGAGCCATGATTTAAAAAAAAAAGTGGTAAAAACGAAGGACGCTTAAAAAATTGTTCAGGACATCTGAGGAAAGGCCTAATCTAATATTTTGTGCACCATATATGACTGATAATGTAAAATTACAAATGTTTTGATGTCAACGAACACTCGTTGTCACTTTCGTAATGCTCGTTGTAGTAGAGACTTTGTAATCGCAGATACAACTATAGTACGCCGTTGAACAATACTGGTGTCAGACGCCTTCGAATATCACTCGCACTAATAGTACTTGCTCGATAATACTCGCTCGAATAGTAATCCGTATAGTGATCTGAATAGAGAAATAGTATAGTGAATAGAGTAGAGAATAGCGGTCCGTATAGTAATAGAGGATAGACTAGAAATAGAGATCAATTAAACACACGCTACCTACCATATATGAATTTCCTCTATGGTCACGTGGTCTACTTAATTCAATAATGGGATCGCCTGTGTTTACTCATTGGCGATCTATGTTCAAACTGAAGTCACTGTAGTGACACTTTATTCCTACATAACACAAATGAAAATCATCTATTTTTCTAGTGTATTGAAATGTTTATAATCTTTACATTACATGTGATGCACAGGTTTTTAATATGTGAAACACTATATATCAGCACATTCTATTTGCCAAATAAATCTGAAAACAAGCATGAACGTTTGGATACTAGATAGAAAAATGTCCTGGACAGGCAAAGGGTTAAGTCAAGCATTGTTTCCTTCATTATTTCTATGTGCCGAGGTCGATGAGACTTTAGCATAATGAGGACAAATAAAGTCATGACGATAAACTACATACAGTAGAAAGATTTCTGATCGAGAGGTTTTTCAAGAGCGTCGAACCGCCTCTGAATTGCTGCTTTTCCCAAGTCGACGCTGACCAGGGCTGGTAACCCCCGTTGGTGTCTCATATACGGCTAAATAGTGAACGACCAGACTGGGGTAAAAAAAAAAAAATGAAATGATAGATTTTTTTTTTTAAATTGAAAAAATATTACCATCAATAAATTTTTGCAAAAAGAATACTCATGCCTCTAAGAAAATTAAATTTCTGCATTAAATGACCCATAAGGTGTTGATATGCCGTTAAACATAAATAAATAAGCCAAAAAAGGAAACATATGTATTTAGGTAGCAAATTCTCTTTTAGGTATGTCTCATTAAATAAATTAGAAACATTATTTCTGCTTATTTTTATCATAACGCTTTCATATTCATGAATATTTTTCCGTATATTACAATCAAATGAAGCAAGCTACAGTGTATTTTTTGCTTCATTTGATTGTAATAGATGGGGAAATATTCGTGAATATGAAAGAATTAGAATAAAAATAAGTAGACATAATGTTTGCAATTTATTCAATCAGATATATATATATATATATATATATATATATATATATATATATATATATATATATATATATATATATATATATATATATATATCAGGTATAAAGAGCAAGAGAACAGAAGAAATATTAATCAAAAAATAGTAAAAAAAATATTAATGCTTTGACAATGATATAAATAGAAATCGGCTTTGTATAAAAATTCGCAATACGTTTTGGTTATTTAAGGAAAGTAGCTGACAGCTATGCATTGAGTTTCTTGCTTTCACTAAAGAGGAAATTGAGAACTTTTGCACTCACATCGTAGGTAAAACTCTACGATTTTATTTTTTACACATGAATCAGCCATTACACCCAAATGATAACAAAATATCAAGGGAGATAACTATCGAGAAAAATAGGATTTTTGTCAGATTTTTTATTTCTTTAAATTTACTTTTTTTTTTTTTTTCATGCGAAATAAGTATACTATGGCGTCAATTTCGAGATAGCGACACTGACCTATCACCGAAGGAACGTTCCCATTTCAGCATATACTTAAGGAATTATTTTCATAGCTGTTCAGACGACGATCCTGCAGTTAGTTTAATGTTTTTGATGGTCGAAAAGGAAAGAGGAGGAAAGGCGTCTAATTCTTTTAGCAGACGGATATTTTGCCTCCAGATTGAGTTTAACGCGGGCGATTTTTCCGCCATTAACAAACAGCACAAAACATCAGTCGGAGCGACGATTTTTTCTTGTTATTTGTATTTTTCCCCTCTTAAGTGCTTTCAGTCCGCGCCCAACCAACGTTAAATATAATTTCAAGGTAAATACATATATGCACACACACACACACACACATATATATATATTCTTTTTATGCTACGCATTTATTATTTTATATTCACACACATACATATATATATATATATATAAACTCATATATGTAACGGGGAGAGTCTGTTTCATATATATATATATATATATATATATATATATATGTGTGTGTATCTATATATGCAATTCCTATATATATTATTTATATATTATATATATGCGGTACTTATATTTATATGTAATATGTTTATTTGCGTTGATGCGAGTTTGTGACCCTGTTTAAGTTTGTCTGACGATCGCAAAGGACGTAAACCCAGAGTCACAAACTCACATCAACGATAATATATATATTATATTAAATAATTGTCGGATTTAATCCATATATATATATATATATATATATATATATATATATATATATATATATATATATATATATATATATATATGGATTAAATCCGACAATTATTTAATGTTTTCTGTTTGTACAGAAAAAACGTATGAACAGAAAAGTGCACATGCTAAGCGTAATCGCCATGCCTGAAGATTTCGTTTAAGCTTATGGGTGTTGACTTCAATGTTCACTTTTAGATTTGCATACACTCTATTCCTGATATATTTAACTCGTAAATGTAAATGCCGTTAAACTGCATTTTATTATATATATATATATATATATATATGTGTGTGTGTGTGCGTGTGTCTGTGTGCGTGTGCGTGAGTGCGTGTGTGTGAGCACGACAGAGAGCTTGACTCACCTTTCAAAATATGACGACCTAGCACTCTGTTCTTCCAAGGGAACAGTCAGGTACCCGACATAGCAACCCATGTAGGTTGTTTAATGCCGAAATCTAAATATTTTGAACGAAAATTTATTCTTTCATAGAAAAAAATGTATTGTTGATGTATGTTTTTGATGTATCTTGTTGATGTATTTTTACTATAAAATATATTTTTACCCATTCACAGGGACTTGTTTTTGTTTGTGGGTTTACAATTTGCCCATAGCTGAGACCCGAACAGGTGCTACAACCTCGTCTGGCATTTGTAAATAAGACAGAATACAGATATATCTTTAATAAGTTATGGATCGGTTTGACACAGTATTTATATTATAAACAGAACTCCCTTTTAAAATGATAAAAAGCCATTATATTTTTCTAAATTCTGACAAATATGGCGCTAGGAATGTTTAATAATTAATCACCTGCAAAAATTGTTCAAATTTTTTTATGCACGGACGAAACAATTTAAATAGCGACAATATCCCTCTTCACCCACTAAGGCTTCCATTAATTAAAGATTTAATTACGAATTGATTAGTCTTCATTCTCAAATCCCTTTTCTGATTTTTCAGTATGCAATGTTTTGAAAGCATCTTGGTAACTTTAGATACAGAAATGTCTGCGACAAAATGTCAGTTTCGTTCATCGTCACAGACTTAATCATGGCGAATTAGGACTTGGCTAAGAAAGAAGTTAGAAACCAAAAAACAAAAACAGCTGATATATATATATATATATATATATATATATATATATATATATATATATATATATATATATATATATATATATATATATGGGATAAGGATATATGATTTTTTTTACATATCACGAACAGTTTCCGTGAAAAGAAGTATGACAAAGTGGAGCAAGCGTTTCGCCCCTTAGGACTTCATCAGACTATGTTCGTTTAGGTTGATGCGACTACACATGCGCACGAACGAGAGTCGTTGGGAATTTCAAATTTAGAATTTTTAAATATATAATCCAACTGATGTCATTTTGATTTTTTTTCTTTTTGTTTCCATCATATTTGTTATATATATATATATATATATATATATATATATATATATATATATATATATGATAGATGATTTTTCTGTATGCAATGTTTTGAAATCATCTTGGTAACTTTGGATACAGAAATGTCTGCGAGGAAATGTGAGTTTCGTTCATCGTCACAAACTTAATCATGGCGAGTGAGGACTTGGCTAACAAAGAAGTTAAAAAAATAAAAACAAAAAAAAACATGTATGCCAAATGGGAAAAGCTTTCGTGTGACGCGTTTAGTCCCTTAGGACTTCATTAGAACATGTTCATTTACGTTGATGCGACTACACATGCGCACGAACTACGCTGGGAATTTCAAATTTAGAGTTTTAAATGTGTTTTCGGCATATAATCTAACCAATTTCATTTAGATTCTTTTTCTTTTTCTTTTTCTTTGCATCATAATTGTTATGAAATATGCTACATTGTGATATATATATATATATATATATATATATATATATATATATATATATATATATATATATATATATATATATATATATATATATTTATATATATATATATATATATATATATATATATACATATATACATATATACATATATATATATATATATATATATATATACATATATACATATATATATATATATATATAAATATATATATATATATATATATATATATATATATATATATATATATTTATATATATATATACACTACATAGTTTTATTTTATGCTATATTTATGAGATAAAGTGCTCAATATCAGGGACAGAGCGTATGTAAATATAGAAGTGGACACTGAAGTCAACACCCAGAGGCAACAGTCTGTTTTATACTTAACGCAATCATTAGGCCATTTGTCAACTGTCAATTTCTTTTACATAGAACAGGATGTCGCCTCTGTGTGTTGATTTCAATGTCCACTTTTATATATACATAAATTCTATCGCTGATATTGAGCCCTTTAACTCATAAATATAGCATACCGTTAAACTATATATATATATATATATATATATATATATATGTATGTATGTATGTATGCATGTATGTATGCATGTATTATAAACTGTTACATTGGAACATGCAAGTTGCCATGACAAAAATGCATATTTGTATCACGAATGGTAACCACCTGATGCGATGTCTAAATTACACATCAAAACAAATATACATTTGTGTCGTGCTAACTTGCATGTTCTAATGTAACCGTTTATAATAAATATTTATTGCTCTACTCTTGTATTGAGCCCTTTTTTAAATTAATGTTATGAATGTTTGAATTTATATTTTTTTTTCGTTGTTTTACATTTGCATATATATATACATATACATATATATATACAGTGACGCGCATAAGTATTGGATACATGTTATTTTCTGTTATAACTCTAGTTTATGTTCGCCATTTTGCCTGATATTTGGTAAGTAATATCTAGTAAAGTTGTTTTAGTTGTATGTGGAAGGAAAATTAAAAATCCATGGTTGAATCCATTTTTTTTATCAAAGTTCAAAATTACCCTATGCAAAAGTATTGGATACATCAATTTAATATTTTGTTGCATAGCCTCTGTTTTGTTTCACTGCTTCCAGTCGCTTTCTATAGTTGGCCACAAATTTGCCACACTGATCCACCGCTACTTTACTCCATTCTTCCTTGCATAATTCCTCTAATTGCTTGATATTTTGTGGATTCCGCTTATGAACTTTAACCTTCAAAGTATTCAACAAATTCTCAATTGGATTCAAGTCAGGAGACTGACTTGGCCAATTGAGAGTACTAATACTATTATTTTCAAACCATTCCTTTGTCAGTTTTGCGGTGATCATTGTCGTGTTGAAGCACGAAATTCTGACCATGTCCTAAAGAAGCTGCAGATTTCTGAAGGTTCTTCTCTAGAATCTCCCTGTACATGCTATCATTCATTCTACTATGGATAACTTGAAACTCACCATTGGGATCATTGTCGTGTTGAAGCACGAAATTCCGACCATGTCCTAAAGAAGCTGCAGATTTCTGAAGGTTCTTCTCTAGAATCTCCCTGTACATGCTATCATTCATTCTACTATGGATAACTTGAAACTCACCATTGCCCTTGGATGAAAAGCATCCCCATATCATAATGGAAGCACCGCCAAACTTAACTGTCGGGATGGTATTGTGCTTGTTGAAGGCAGTGCCATTTTTTCGCCAAACACTTGTCGCTGTGTTCCTTCCGAATAGTTCAAATTTCGTTTCATCCGACCAGATTACCTTTTCCCAAAACTGCATACCTTTCTTTTCATAAGTTTCGACAAACTTTAATCTGTCTTTGACATGTTTGGTTTTCAGTAAAGGTACTTTTCTTGGTGATCTTGAATGAAAGCCTGTATGATATAGAACTCTGCTAATGGTATCCTTACTTACATTAATTTCAGCACCCTCAAGATCAGTTTTAATTTCAGAACGAGTAATGAAGGTTTTTTTTTTTTTTGCACATTTCTGCTGATCCACCTTGAAGTACTCTCATTTATTTTTCTCGGTCTTCCGTTTCTTGGAAGGTTTGCTGTACCATCGCCATACTTCTTATACTTTCTGATGATATTTCCTACTGTTCTTAGTGCTAGATTCATTTCTTTGCTAATGTTTCGGTAACCTTGTCCTCCTTTGTGACGTTCAATGATTCTATCTCGCATATCTCTTGATAAATCTTTAGTTTTTACCATTTTTAATCCTTGAATTGCAGAATGCACATCAAAGAGTCAGATGATTAGTAGCACTATCTTGTAAACAATTGCGTGCTTCTCTGATTGGTCAGAGATAACATTCCAATAATATCGAAAATTTGAATATTTAAAGCCTTTTAAAATACAAAGTTTCGATTAGAAATTTGAAAAAAAGTGTCATGTATCCAATACTTTTGCATAGGGTAATTTTGAACTTTGATAAAAAAGATGGATTCAACCATGAGTTTTTAATTTTCCTTCCGCATACAACTAAAACAACTTTACGATATATTACTTAGTAAATATTAGGCAAAATGGCGAACATAAACTAGAGTTATAACAGAAAATAACATGTATCCAATACTTATGCGTGTTACTGTATATATGTATATATATATATATATATATATATATATATATATATATATATATATATATATATATATATTAAGTAATGGTGTACACAATCACTTGATAAGACACCAGAAGTATTGAAACAAAATGGCTATATCTGTTATAACATGTTTATGTTATAATATTTTCTCTACTCTGTATTGAGCACTTTTTCAGAATAGTATTTTTGGTTATTGGAATTTATTCCGTCTAGACAAATCCTATATATATATATATATATATATATATATATATATATATATATAGATATATATGTGTGTGTGTGTGTGTGTGTATGTGTATGTATGTATGTGTGTGTCTAATTGACTCTCTTTTCAATGTATGATGATCTAGCATTCATTTCTTTCAACGGAACAGTCAGGTACCTGTAACTCCATTTCGTCCTAGTGACATTCTCTCGCCTTGATTAGGGTAACAAATTTTTTTAAAAATCGTTAGTAGGCAGGAGGCAATACAAACTTTACCGGCAAAATAGATGTTATTTTCATAACGAACTCTTTATATAATAATTCAAGATATTAGATTACATCAAATAATATTCGTCCTCGATCATCAAATTTATTCTTCAAATCATAAAGCATTTCATTTATTCATATATTCACCATTATTCACAATGATTCTGGTTACTTACCAAATCATCATCATCATCATCATCATCATCATCATCATCATGACTTTTGATATCGTTGGGGGTGGGGTATCCGAAAGAGGGAGCCATGTTGAATTCCCTCCACAACGGTCTATCAACGGCACCCATCAACAATTCTGCTATCGTCATAAATATCAAAGTAACTCTTCTATATACAATTCTGGTTTTTATGTGAAAACCTTTACGACGGAAATTTCGGATGAATGAATCTGATTTTAATTAGCGAAATGTTTCTCATCAAAACGTTTTGTTTTCATCCCATAAGGTAATAATCTGTTTTGGTCAAGATAAGGTCAATATGTAGGATTCATTAAAAGAGACTAACTAACCGAGTTCCCTATTTTTTTTCTGTACTATTTTGCTGTATTTGGCCTTTCTTTGTGGTAGATGAAAGCACATTGTTGCTATTGATGAACGCAAAGCAATTTTCGATCAAATTTTATGGACAGGCTGCAGCTGTTGAATGTAAAAATGTGTATTTAGTGTGTCATTGCGTTTTAAGAACTCTACATAAATAACACCCCGATGATTACACTAAACGCACAAATATATCTTTTATGAATGGAGTTCAGCTCTTGGGGTGGTAGGTAGAGCTTTGTCAATCCTTTGCGTTGAACATTCCTGTATATAACCCTGTTATGATATATTTCAGAAAAAGGTTTCTTACGATGACACCTTAGTCTAGTGATTCTCAAACGACGTGCCGTAGCTCGCTAGTGCGCCGCCCGATCCTTTTAAATGTGCATCGAACTATTGTCATTTCTAGTGATATTGCAATTTTCTACTTCTTATTGATGTGAATTCGGTTTCTCAACCGTAAATAACGCAAGAATAAGAATCGAGGAAGACTACGTTAAACTGAAGAAGAAATGGGGGTCTGCTTATTGCACATTCGACCAAATATTGAAAAAATCGCGAAACAACACGAGGCACAGGTTTCACACTAAATAAACTGCACAAATAGTTGAATAGAAACATTGAAATAAAGTAAGTTCACATTTTGTGACTATTTTTAAAAGAAATCTATGGTTTTATTTCATAACATTTGAATGTATAAACTTTAAAAAAATTTAAGTGCGCTTAAAAAGGATTGGGAAACACTTCAATAACAATACGAGTTTTACAACGTCAATGAAATCAATCATACAATCATATGTCATTTGTAAATAGAGGCATATTTTCTACTTCTTATTTATGCGAATTAGGCTTCTTAATCCTAAATAACATAAAAAATATGAAGCGAACACAGCAAAAAGAACAGCAAAACAAAAGCGAAAACTCAGAAAACAGTTTTATTCTGCCTATCCTATGTAAAGGGATTATCATAGAAAATACAAAAGATCTGAGGTTTATATTTCATCAGGACGATCTGGTTCAACATTTTGCAGACACCTCTTCCGAGTAAGACCTCCTAAAGAGGATAACATGACTAAGGACTGTACGTACGTCATCCCGTGTAGCTGTGGTAAAAAATATAAAGGAGAAACAAGCCACCCACTTAAGGTAAGGCTGCAAGAACATCATAAAGCCTTAAGACGAGGTGAAATAGAAAAATCAGGCATAGCTGACCACATATAGATGGAAAAGGAAGATCACCTCCCTCAGTGGAATGAAGCTCATATAACAGACAGAGAACATCACGGGAAAATACGAAAACTTAAGGAATCAGCATATATGCTAGGGCACAAAAATCTCCTAAGCCGACCAAGCATAGAAATGAATACAATATAGGAACCAGTAATAAGGAGTGCCAGAGAAAAGCAATAATAACAGGAAAATGGCATATGATGAGCTCCTGTTAAAAATTCGGCCTGTGACATTAAGTTAAAGTTGTTAAAACCATACACTGATGTCATCAAGGACACATGATGTCCTAGTGGTGAAAGGCGATGGGTCCACAGACTTGACACAAACAGTTGCGAGTTCAATACCTAGTTACGGCAGTAGTGAAAAGAAAACTTGGAGAGTTGAGTTAAAGGGAGATATCTGAGACATCTGGAAGAAGCATGACACGTGGAACTAGAATAATCTACACAGGTGGACGAAATAAAGGGATCAGTTCGAAATTCCGATCAACTGAAGAAAGCCAGAGCGTAAAAGGTCTGAAACGTCATGAATATGATAATAAAGATGAGGACGGAACTCCGAACAATGTAAATAAATACAATACCTCATTTCAGAAATATAGAAAGATTTGTGTTTAAATGTATAACTTAACCACGAAATTTTGCAAATTGTGCTTACAATTTGATTTTAATCAAATTGTCAGCACTTAGCGTGTATGTTGTGTGTATTGAAAATTAAAAAGACAACTGTCTTGAGGAGACAAGAAACAATGTAAGACTTACTGACAGAATAGGGGGCTTACATGACGATATATAATTACAGTGCTACTTACATTTAATAATACAATATTATAAGCTTCGACATTCCTTCCCAGTGACGCCCACAGATTATGGAAAAGAAACTGGATACATCAAATTGGCCTCTTCTTCTCAAGTTGTTAAAATTACTTTTTTTTCCCCTGGTGATACTTGTGGGAAAAGGGAAACGATATATTTGATCATTTATTTGCTATTTTTTTTTATTCAACCAAAAATTCAAGAAGCTGATCTCTCCTTTGACCCTAAACCTAACCCTGCCCTCACAGCTCATGGGCAAAAGATTGGCTTGTATCATTCATTACGTTCAAAACCAAACTAGTAACATTTTATCGTCACCGAGCAGATCCTACGTTTTCTTCAGTCGTGTTGGCTGGCTGTACTCTGAATGAGGCTCTTTGTCTTGAACTTTATCCCTTAAAATGAAACTCGTATTCATTGCGAAAGATACAGGGAAAATAGTCGGCTTCTTGTATCACTCCAGAAAAGAACTAACTCCTTCGGCTATATTCAAAAAGAGTAACGTAGACGAGATTGTAGAATGGATAGCAGGACAAGAGCAAAGGGAGATGGTAAGGGAGTAGAAGATAGGAATTAGTGGTGAACCACTTCCTCTCCCTGAAGCTAACACTAACAGAATATAGTGAAAGTAAGAGAGCCGTGGAAGAGATTGGATGACAGAACGGGAACAAAAAGGGTTAGGGATCAAAAGATAGGAAGTTTTAAAATCTGGAGGATATTTTTAAACATCCTGAGGAAAAAGTCATTAAAAATGTCTTATACGCTATTAAAAGTGAGGCCTTATAGGCTTTTCAATGGGTAGTCTTAAATGCCGTTAATAAGTAGACATCGTATACAATTATATAGTGTTTTTTAAGCGATTAAAAGGGGATCGTATATATTATTAAATGGGAATATATACGTCATAATAAGTGAGTCTTTAAGTGCCATTAAACGACAGCAACCATTTAACGTGTTAATGTGCGATCATATCGAATTCCTTTCTTCCATAGAGCAATTGTCTTGGTGAAAACTTTTCACTTCTTCCCCACTGTACTCTCCACAGTTCCCATGGAAACGATCCAGACGTGATCTGAAAAGATGGAAATCTACGGATACACTTACGTCAGTTTTTCAAGAATGCGCACATATCCTGAACTTCGCCGGTTTCCAAGAATATTATGCACCATTGATTTGAAATTTCTTTTTGTTTCTTTCTTATTTCTCTTTCGAAATGTTCGTTAGACTTTTACTCTGAGGGATAGAAAAATAAAAAAATCATACTCAGTTCAGCTACCGAAACACTTCTTCTTCAGACTGCTACAATGACTAAAAGAAGAAAACTCCAACAAAAAACTTACGACCCCAGAAACTTACAACGATATGACTGGTTATAGAGTTAGGTTAGATAGTTAAACGTTAGATTACCAGATATCTACATACAATGTAGCGCAAGCGATGCAGATGTGTGTGTTGTGAAAACAAGCGCTGGACTTTGTGGCTTAAAGGTTTTGTCATCAAACTGAATTTTATATCAAATGATGACAGAAAAAAATTGATGAAGATTAACTAGTGGTTGAAGAATTTCTTGTGATGATCATTATTTTTCCTTGTACTCTTTTCTTCCTGCTCGGCTATTCCACAAAGAAAGCACATTTATTTGCTTTAAACTTGATGTATTCTTAATACCAGGAACAGAAATTAACTAAATAATATATATATATATATATATATATATATATATATATATATATATATATATATATATATATATATATTGCAATCTGTCGGAACTCTCACTCTTCAACGAAAACGGAAGTGCTTCCGTTCAAATGACACAAATTGGCTTGATTTTCTGCCGGCTTCGAACATACACTTCCGTGTCAAAAAAATAAAATTAAAAACATAAAAATATTTTTGACCATTCATAAAAGATGTACGTTTTCCAGTCACTCCAATGCTATATAAACGGCCATCTGTTCAACACCAGGTAGAATGCTTATCCGTTGTTAACACGCTCGTTTGCCTAACCTTCGCTAATTTAGGCTTGACACTCACCAATGACACTTAACCCCTGAAATCCTGACTACCACAGACAGCTACGGGGGCACTAGATATTCGAGGTTAACAGCAGGCAACCAAGGCCAATACATGATGAAAATCTCAACCCCTAATATACTATAAAGCTCATACACGCCTATATTTTCCTCGCCTGACCTTTCTTAACAATTTCAATGTAATACTAACTCATACGTATATGGTAGAATCCCGGAACGAGCTCTCTAACCATTATTGCATATCACTCGAAGCGAAAGCATAAATATATCTCCTTTTCACTTTAACAACCCTTCACCTTTTGTTAATTATTTCACCACAAGCAATGCAATAAAGCCATCAAGACGCATGGGGTTACTGAGTGTAAAAATATATGAAAAGGAAAACACTTTTGAGGAGAGTAAACAATAAGAGAACAAGAATTAAGAAGACAGAAGACAACGATTGACATTATAGTTAAATTTTTGAAGATCAAAGTTGACTGGAAAGAAAGAGGCCGGAAGAAAGTTTCACAAAGAAGAGCAGGCGAAGAAACTTTTAGCGTAGAACTTACGGTTAGATCTCGCACATTCAACTGTAAAATGATGAGACCTAGCTGTCAATCTAGTACTTTGTACAGTCAATGTACCAAAGAGCAAAGGTCTCCAGAACCATGATAATGTTTATAGAGAAGATATAGGGAAGCTAGCGGTTGAAAGAGACTGGAGCTGAGATGCCAGGTGAGGAACGATAACATTGCAGATTCTTCTTTGAATTTTAACAAGAATCTCTAAATACATGTCAGAAGCACCAAACCAGATATGAAGGCAATATTCAATTCATGGTCGATATTCGGCATATAAATGTGTAAGATAAATTCTGGTAAGAAAGCTTTTCTAAGACGACACAATGAATCAACGTTCCTAGCAGCAGATCTAGCAACTGATTCACTATAAGCTTTCCACTTAACGTCAGCGGAAAACGTTAGCCCGAGAAGGCGCAATGTGTCACTTTCATGGAGGTTAGCATCAGCCATGTTGACGGAAGTGAAACAATGTTCTTTCAGACGATTAAAAGAGACTAGTTTCGGTTCGGGGGCGTTAAAATCAAGAATCCATTTATTGCCCCAGTTAACAACAGATTGCAAATGATTTCTGATAACTAAAGTCTTCAAAATAATTAAATAGAACGTTAATCGCCGTCTTTTGTCTTTTTGAATCCCGTTCTATTTTTGTCCTTTCCTCAATCCTTCCCGTTCCCAGTCTTCTCATTTTCATTCACTTTCATTCCATGTAACCCTCAGCGTCTTAGTGGCATTGTCGCCTTGCTTTATTGAACTGGTTCAAAAATGTCTAATCTTTAGTGACTGTCTTTTACTATAATTATTTTCATAGCAACTACTCTAACGAGCTTTCTTCCTTGTTGCCTCGACTAATGAATTTAAGACCGTTACTAGAGTGGCAATTAGGTCACACCGTTTTTCTGTTGAACTAGCTAGATGAAACCGTCAGTGATATTCTAATAGTTTCTTTTCTCACACTTTTCAACTCCCTTCCGATTTCTTGCTTCCTTGCTACATATGTTCTTCAGAAATATAAATGCAACATCAATCATCATCTGTCTTCTTGAATCCTGTTCTTTTATTGTCCTTTTCTTCGCTTCTCTTTACTCTTTTCTCATTCAATTTCACACCCAATTGCACCCCCGCGTTCTAGTAGCATTATCACCTTGCCTGTGGTAAATCGATAAAGAAAAAAAAAACAACAAAAAAAAACTGAGCAGTACTAAAAAAAAAAAATTATGAGATGTTCCTGAATATGGACAACGGACAAGAACAATCTACGCCATAGATTAAAGAAAGGGCTTAGTTCTAAATCCCATGACGATTACTATAATCGACAAGCACTTTACGAAGGCCAGAGTGCAAAACGGTCGGAATTTTGTCATAACAACAAAAATGAGGATAATAATCCGAATGTAAATAATGTAAAAAATGATAACTCCTCAACCAAGAAATGTCGACGAAATAGTTTTGGGTTTCGGTGGAACCGTAATTCCTCAATATCAATCGTTATCTTCAGTCTTCTTAATTCTTGTTCTTTTATTGTTCTCGCTCCACAATAATGTTTCGATTTCTTCTTAATCTTTCACACATAGTAATCCCTTGAGTCTTAGTGGCTTTACTACCTTGCTTAGGGTGAAATGATTAAAAAAAGAAGTAACATTGAGATATACAACAGAGCGTTTCTTTTTATTTATACCTTTAAGTTTCATATTGATTCAATTTTAATGATGTAAAAAATTTGAAATTCTGAATCAAAATGTATTCTTCAAAAGTACGTTAATAAGTCTAAAATGGGTTAACTTATTTTTAACATTTTCAAATGTGCCGAGCTTGCAGATTAGCGAAGCAAGAATTTGCAAAGTACCCCATGATCCTTTCTTTCTTATCAGAGGATCTCAACACTAAAAGTGGAGATTTCATGTTGCCTTAATTTCAATGACTGAAATTTTCAACACACGCTCTACAACATATGTGAGGAGCAAAACATTTATCTTATTCTACTGATCTGAGTTCAAAAGAGGCGTGGTACTATAATTTTACAAATTGAATGCTTTTAGAATTCTGATCAGGCATCGTTACTTTGCCTGAAATTTAACAGGACCCATTTGGAACATTTTTGAATTTTCTATTAATCGTTTAGCCACAACAAGAATTACACTCACACTAGTATATATATATATATATATATATATATATATATATATATATATATATATGTATGTTTGTACGTTAATTTTAATAGATACAATATCAGTAAATGCTCAGTTTTATTCTTAAATAAACAGTCTTAATTACATTTACCGACCTGAATGTTCGCGGAATTTCGTAGAAAATATGCGTTCTCCGACAGGAATCGAACAGGTATCCTATACAGAACCGTAAATTGATCTGATTATGTCGAAATTGCTGTTTATAAACAACAAATCGACGATCAGATCAAATGTAACCATTTGTATCCGTCTTTAAGTTAATGTCTGACTGTTGTTAGATGCCAACTCCTGGTCATGACACATTTCTAAGATAATAATTTCTAATTTTTTTTTCACTTAGTTTGAATTAACACAGGCCATATTCGATTGGTTGATCAGGGTTTATCGGGGTTGATCAGAGTAAAGCCCCCAGGCTTATATTTTTATTTTTTGTCTTGCTTTTGAAACCAAATTAATCGTTCAATAATTTGGTTAGTATATTTATTTTACTGGTTTCAGTTTGAAGTCTAAAATATATATTGTATAAAGGCCGAGTACATTTAACTCATTTTATATATATATATATATATATATATATATATATATATATATATATATATATATATAGAGAGAGAGAGAGAGAGAGAGATGTGTGTGGGCGTATGTGTGTGTAAGAGAGAGAGAGAGTTGAAACTCAAATGTAGATTAGCTATGGATAAAAATCCGACAAGATAAAAGAACAAAATAGGAAATGAATCTCAATCTAACATGTTTCGCATTTATTAAGGCTTCGTCAGAATACTGGAACGTTATGATTTTGAGGAGTTCTCATTGGTCAGACAGGAGTCACGTGTATAAACGCAAGAGATAATATATAAATATGTGTGAAGAACATTTTGGAGATTTAAATGTGTGATAGTATAAGAGCGTGTAAATAAAGAAGTGCTTGTGTGTCTAGATGTTTAACGGTGTGTGTGTGAGGAATGTCTATAGATGTCACCGCCGCATATGTCAGTGAAATGTAACGATATCGTGCTGTAATATAACGATATGTTGCGGTAGTTATGTATTTGGTTGAATTTTTATATTCTCATGTATATGAAAGTGTGTGTGTTGAATATCTCTGGTCGTCAATTCTGTGTGGGTCGGTGAAATGATAAATTCAACCAAAACTAGATTATTACTTCATTTCGTTTTACTGACCCACAACTTACTTTTCTTCATTTTTTATTTTTTACTTATTCAATTTTACCACTTTTTGCATTATCTTTATTCACCTGTATTTTTTCTTCATCTTTCTTATTTAGTTTTCTTGCGAGAGGAAGACTTCTTAATCTCAAATACACTTCATCAAGAAAAATACCTCGAAGCAACGCTATTGGAATAAATATAGCATTGGCGAGATAAAGACCAAATTGTAAAACGTGTACTCTCTCACCTCTGATTATTATGCTATTGGGTCACGTGTCACTCACAAGGATTTCGTCTGCTCCAAGCAATTTTCTATAAAGAACTGAACTTTGTTACTATTTTCAATGATCAATGATGCATCTTTTTTTTAATTTGCGTAACGCCAATACAAGGATATATTTATCATTTCTATAATGATATGCAATAATATGCAATATATAATGAAAAAATAAGTTTCATTATTATACAATATCAATAAATTATAGAAGGATATTCTATATATATTCTATATTATTTATAACACCGGCCGACATTTTTTCGGTCCAAATATTGTTGGGCAATGGGCACATATTTCTGGGCTATTTTTTCACGCTGAATCTGAAAATCAAGTCCATTTTTACCCAACACATCACTTTTTCTCAGTAGAGATAATTTCTATTTTTCTTAAAATAGGCCACCATACCCATTTAACAGTGATATGCCAGGGCCAAGTAGAACCAACCTTAAACGTTTTCAGGTTAGAATAACTTATCATAAAATAAAAAAGTATACCGATAACTTAAAGAATGCATTTTCAGCATTTTCAGTTCAGAAAAAAGTTTTCAGAAAAATCTCACAGAAATTTAAATTAAGGTAAACATGTGTCACATCAATTTTTGAATAAAAACATACAAAGAAGACACAAAGAAATGAAAAAATACATGAATTTTTCTCCATCCAAAGGTATAAATTTTCTGTTCTTGGAAACTCTACGGTACTTTTAAAGTGCCTAGTTGAGTACGCCTATTTGGTGTTTGGCAGCTATTTTAAGAGCTGATAAAGAAAATTCTAATCTTTCTAGTCTCAAATACACTCGCCTAACACCCTTACAACCCTCATTTATCGATGTCCCTATGCATATTAAACACAGACTGCATAACGATACCAGATCTCCGTAAATTCAAGTGATATCATAAAATCTTATGACAGTTTCAGGCTTAAAGTGAAAACTACTAATAAAATCTAAAATCGCTTTTCATGAATGACTTCTAAAGAGCTTCTTCTATGAAAAGTAAACACAAATCACAAAGTTTTAACCAGCTAAGAACATTGAATAAGAACATTTTCCAGTGAATAAAATCATAAGATCATATAAAAAAAATCATAAAATCAAGCATTTTCAGGCCAGCTTTTCTGAACACATAAATGGCCTCCTAACTTTACCCTCTAGCTCGAGTGGCTCATGGGCTTTGTAAAGGGTGACTCTCACAGTAAAAAAAAAAACGAGGTTTTCGGTCTTTATTTACATTATTCGGACTATTGTCCTCATCTTTGTCGCCATATTTATTACAACGTTTCGTCCGTTATACGCTTCAGATGGTCGAAATGTCGAACTGAACCCTTTTCTTTACTCACTGGGGTAGATTGCTCTTGTCCCACGTGCTATGTTTAATGGATGTCAGTTATCTCCTCTGAAAGTTCAGGTATTGGATTCACACTCTTTGGCTCCTGTCACTGGATCTAACCAGCGCTTTTATCCATTGTGCCATGTGTCCTTGAGGACACTTGTGTATGAATTTCTGGGTATTATAAACCTAATGTCTTCAACAATCATTTTTTACCAGTGCTCATATTGCAATTTTTGCTGTTATCATTTCATGGTTTTACCAGAGCTCATATTGCAATTTTTGTTGTTATTATTGCTTTTCTCTGGCACTCATTGTTACTGAAATAAAGGGTTCAGTTCGAAATTCCAACCACCTGAAGAAGGCCGGAGCGTACAACGGCCGAAACGTTGTAATAAATATGGCGACAAAGATGAGGACAATAGTCCGAATAATGTAAATAATGTACATAATACCCCATCTCAGACATATAGACAAGTTTTCGGCCTTGTCCGGAAGTTTACATCCAACCTGAAAGCGGCTGGCAACCTTATTTATAAGCAATTGAATAAAATTAATTCTACAGTTTTGGTTCAATGAAGGGCAGTAAACATAAAATGCGAAAGTAAGTCAAAAAGTAATCCTTTTTCTTTAAATCCAAAAGGTTTAATACTAGAAGCAGAGAAAGCATAAGAAAATGAATACTAAAGACTCGGAATTTCAAACCTGATCCTCAATATAGTCTCCTCCTTGAACTCGACACGCCAAGTTCACTAACTGTGCCTCTCTTTCACTATTTATCAAATTAATCAAATTAATGACTTCCAGTGATATTCTTATCACTAATTATTTTAACGACTTACCTCGTCGAAAAGATTCATTCGCCTTTTTGTGAAATCAATCTCTATTTAATTAAGTGTAAGTGAGTCTGAAAATATATTAGCTGTCAAATCGGTCTCTGCACTTTACGAATGAGGTTGAATCAGATCTCTTAAATAAGGGAGCTTCTACACGTGACCTTTGACTGTAGTAGAAGACACGTACAAATAGCTTCACAAATAAATCCCATCAGTGCGGGGTGTGTGCAGCAATAATTTAAAAGTGGTTTCGAAAGAATGACAAACGCCAAATAACGTTTGTGTTCGTAAGATTGAATTGGCTTAGAAGTAACCGTAAGTTCTATGTTAACAGTTTCTTCTCTTGCACTTGTACAACTGTCTTCCAGCATTTTACTTTCCAGTCAAGTTTGATCTTCAAAAATTTAAATTCAATGTCAATCGTTATCTACTGTCTTCCTGATTACTATATTGTTGCTCTCGCTCCTCAATAATGTTTTCTGTTATCTAATTCCTCCACACCCAATAACCCCATGTGCCTTAGTGGCTTTACTGCCTTGCTTGGGGTGATTTCGATTCCAAAATAAAAAAAAGGCGAGATATGGCCGGCTTTTATTATTATATAATTGTGTATTATTTGCTAACGTGCTTTTGTTTAAGCTTATATCCGTCAAATTTTCGCTTTCACCTTCTTTCTCTCTTTCCCCCCTCCTTCCGCTCTCTCTTTTCTCCCTCATCCTCTTTCTGTAACCTTCTCTCCTAATCTGTGAGTATATTTCAGACATGCTCTGATGATCCCTTACTGTGTGAAACTACATTCATCGTATAATTGATGTACTGACACTGTTTAGATCAACATATACATTATCGCTGATAATGAGTACTCTTCCTCCAAAATTTCAAATTATTTATTTTTTAATCATTTCACCCCAAGCAAGGTAATAAAGCCACCCCAAAATAAAAAAAAATATTGGTGGATCCTAGGAATATTAGTTATTGAAACTGATCGATGTATTTATTATGACAGAGCATATGCATTTTTTACAAAAAAAAAAAAAAAAAAAAAAAAATACCTCAACATAGAGGATAGTCTATTTCAAGCGGTTCTGTACGCGGCTATCATCAGGCCCTAAGAAAAAGAGAATCAATACACATAGACATTAATTCACCAATCCAAAATTAAAACACCAAACAGCCCATTCGAAAAAATGTAGGAATTGAAGGAAAAGGGTTTGAATCCTCAAATAAATTGGAAAATTCTAGGTTTCACGAATACCCGCAATAGTTTTAGGGATAGGTACAAGCTACGTTTAGAGGACAAAATCAGGATAATAAAATATAAAGATCAATGCAATCTATTAAATCAACAGAGAGAACAAATTACGAAATGTAGACATAGAAATAAATTCCAAATTATATAGAAAATACATGTCCATATATGTGGGCGATGTATGTGTATAGTGGCATATATGTATGGACATGTAAATGTACATATATGTATGTATGAAGATATGTACGCATATAAATGTGTTGGACAGAATGATTTATTCCATTGGGTGCTCTGGTATTACTCACAATCTATAAATCTATAACTCAACTAATTTACATTAATCTTAACGAGCTTAAGTTTAACTTCCCATTCGTTTATTAATAACACTGGACAGCTGTAGTACAAAAACTATTTACTGTGAATCACAAAAAAAAAAATCGTGGTTTTTACAGGAAACGTCACATAGTAGAAACTGATATTAAACTACAAATAACGAAAGTTCCTGGCTATAAATAAACTACAACTCCAGACCGCTCCCCCGGGATAAGATACCTTACGGCTCCACAAATAGCTAACACAAACCCATTCTCATTAACAAGGCGTCTACCAGAGGAGGACTGGCATTGAAAATAAATCTAAAACAATGCTCCGAGACAGACACTTAGCGGCTTGAAATAGACTATCCTCTATGTTGAGGTAATTTTTGTTTTTTTGTTGTAAAAAATACATATGCACTGTTATAATAAATACATCGAGCTCACTGTGGATCTGTTTTAATAATTAATATTCCTAGGATCCACCCGGATTATATACCAACGGATCAATTACCTGTACCATATACATATATATATATATATATATATTAAGACATTTATATGCTTATACATTCTTTTTATAGATACAAATATTTAAGTAAATGCTCTTTTTATAATCAGTATTACCTGAATGTCCGAGAAATTTTCACAGAAAATATTCGTCCTCCGACAGGATTCGAACCTGTATCCTATACGGAACCGTCATTTAGCTTGACGTGCCTTTAACCGATTTGGCCACAGAGGAGCGTTCGGTTAGCAAGGTCGAATTTACTGCATTTAAACTTCAATCTTCCATGAATAGTACTAAAATTATCTTTTAATTCTTTCTGCCTATACAGGGTCGGACGTTGTAAATTCATGACAACAGCCTCCAAGATGATGAGGTGGAGTCTAGTCCGTGCCCTGTACAGCTCAGACAAGAAATCATCGTCAACATCTTGGAGGCTGTTGTCATGAATTTACAACGTCCGACCCTGTGCAGACAGAGAGAATTAAAACATAAATTAACTCTGTGATTATAACTAAGATGGGGATACTAGTCACGATAAGAATTAACTCCCGATCGATGAAGAGCGAGATTAGTTTTACTCAATATCAATTATCCATTTTTCTTTTTTATTTTAGGTGGCGAAGTATAACCTCAATATTTGCTGCCTTTTGCCCCACACCAAATGAGTCCCCAAAGAATTCAAGTTAAAACAGTCTGATTGATATATATATATTTCGATTCGGCTTGTGTAAAGCATTTTCCAGAAATGATCGACCCTCATGAACTCTCTGTTTATTTCTCCCACATTGGTGTACGGTAAAATATTTGATCGTTTGAACTCCATAAGGGTTACGTGTCCAGGGGAAGAAGTCAGTTGTATCTTTTGATAACCATAGCTTTATTCCTTACCAACAGGGTCGAGATGTAGTCGACTGCCAAATTTTGGTTCACTTCTATTTTACCTTGAGGCCGACGACTGATAGCACGAGATACACATTTGTATATAAAGGAGTAATTTGAATTTACCTTGGACCGACTCTCTCCATCTTTCTTCTTTCTCTCTCGCACGCATTTTGTTTTACTTTCTCTTCTCCTTTGAAGCTGTCGCTCGGTACACTCGCTATCTTATGTCGCCCAGTACAACCTCACATTATCTTTATATTAAAGCTTGGAGCCTATTTTGTCCCTTAAAATATTTATTATTTGAACCTTAACGTTTCTAAACTAATTCTTTATTTCCTATGCAAGTTGTTCTTATCTTTTTCTTTCACCTTTTAGGGTAAAACATTGAAATGTACAGCAAGACTTTTTGCATCGGCTCTTCACTTATTGTGTCTTTTATTCCGGGATTTGGGGGTTTTTTTTACTTCATTTTTTCCTAATTAATTTTCACTTTACTTTTATTTTTTTTCTTTTATTCATTTGTACTTAATGACACTTCTAGAATTCTTGCTTTTTCATTCCGCTGAATTATTTTTATTTTTTAAAAATTATCTTCAATTTCACTTTAAAAAAATATGCTTCCCATTACTTCTTTCTTTCTTTCTTTCTTTCTTTCTTTCTTTCTTTCTTTCGTACTTTAAAATTCCATCTCACACTTTCTTTACTTCTTTCTTTCTTTAATATTCCATTTCACATTTACAGCCTTTCTTTCCTTCTTTCTTTTTCTTTAATAATCCATCTCACATTTTCTTTTTTTTCTTTCTTTCTTTCTTTCTTTCTTTCTTTCTTTCTTTCTTTAATATCCCAACACTTTCTTTCTTTCTTTTTTTCTTTAATATCCCATCGCACGCTTACTCTAATATACCATCACACACTTTTTCTTTCTTTCTTTCTTTCTTTCTTTCTTTCTTTCTTTCTTTCTTTCTTTAATATCCCATCTCACACTTTTTCTTTCTTTCTTTTTTAATATCCCATCGCACACTTTCTTTCTTTTTTTCTTTCTTTCTTTCTTTCTTTCTTTCTTTCTTTAATATCTCATCTCACACTTTTTCTTTCTTTCTTTTTTAATATCCCATCGCACACTTTCTTTCTTTCTTTCTTTAATATCCCATCTCACACTTTTTCTTTCTTTCTTTTTTAATATCCCATCGCACACTTTCTTTCTTTCTTTCTTTCTTTAATATCTCATCTCACACTTTTTCTTTCTTTCTTTTTTAATATCCCATCGCACACTTTCTTTCTTTCTTTATTTTTTCTTTCTTTAATATCACATCACACACTTCTTTCTTTCTTTCTTTCTTTCTTTCTTTCTTTCTTTCTTTCTTTCTTTCTTTCCCTGTTGTGACGCTCTATTTCTAAGCTCTACCCATACCGTCGCTGATAATATGAAACCACGTCTTTTTTAAATCTGAGACGTAACCGTTCCAAAAATGGCAGGATGTAGCCAACAAAATCTTGTCTACCAGACCGCAAAAGTCCGAAACGATCGAAAGTACTTAAAGAAAATCAAAATGAAAGCATGAACTTTGGATAGTTTAAACCGAATTTTGCCCTGTTTATGTAACAACGTATAGAAAATCAACTTATAGAAAATTGGAAAAAATAAAATAAAACAATGGACAAATAGACATTGTCGTTTAAATTTATTTAAACTTGCTTCAATTAATTCCAAATCACCAGTGGATATTAATTTTTCTTTCTTTTTTATTAAATTAAATTTTCTTGTCGTGGTCGATTTATCCAGGGAGGTGAATTCTTGATGCTATCGGGGGTCTGGAGGAGGCGATCCCAGTGTACAGCACCTTTGGAAAGTGCCTGAAAACCGTACCACGGGTTGACCCATGCCTTGTCAGTGAAATTGGGTAGAAGGAATTATTAGAGTCATCGTGACCGAGCGTCGTAGCATTGTTCAGATTGTTGATTATGCCAGATAATACGCTCACTTTCAGAAACTGTAATTAAGCTCCCCTCAGTATAAACTTATTTTTATTTTATTTTAATCCTCTCAAATCCACGGATCAGTTTCTTAGTGTTGTTACAAAATTGATTGAGAAAGATGCCGTAGTTTTAGTTATTTTATTTATTTTCCGAAGTACTTTCAATCTCATTCCTTATATATTCTTAGCAATAATTTTTAAATTGATTATTAAATAGAGCGCGTTTCATGCGCATTTACAAAATATCAACAACTAACAATTACATTATTTTTTTGTCTGAGCAATTCACCCCTGAAGATGATCAGATTGAAAGTACTTGGAAAAATTAAAGAATTAACCAAAACTACGGCGTCTTAATCCATTTTGTAATAACACTAAGAAATTGATCCGTGGATTTGAGAGGATTAAAATAAACATAAATAGACATAATATGTCGATATAAAGCAACCAAACATACTTGAATATGTGCATTGATATCAAGGGAGACTATATTGAAAAATAGTGAAAAACTGTCCTGTTTCTCCAAGCCTTTCTGGATGAGGCTTAGAACTTTTTGAACAAACCCCGTACGAAATATGGGTGGGGGAAGTCACCAGAACAGTGAGTTCCATTTTAATGCTCATCTCTTGCCTTCTTGAAAAAAGACATAGGCGTGTCCAAAAATACTGACTTAAAAATATTTCTCTAGTCTTTCAATTTAGTCAAAAGGCCTACTAATATATAAAATAAATTTTATTAACCGATGAATTATGACCACACACGCACACACATATATTAAGTTGGTGCAAAAATAATATCGTTTTTTGACGTTAAAAAGTACGTCAAAAAACGATATTATTTTTGCACCAACCTAATATATATACTGATATAATATATCGCACATTGACTGCAAGGGTTAATAAAATAGTTGTTGATGTAATATAAGAGAGATATTAAATATATGTTAATAAATATACATATTATTCCTCACCAGTAGCACGATTCGTAGTTTCATGCACAACGCAATCTTCAGGTGCTGCGTAGAGACTGGCCTATAACAGAGCTATTAAATATATTAAATATTATCTATTAAATATGAATTGAGATGCAGTATTGGGAAGAGCCCGTATCATAGATTTAATGGTGGGTAGCATTGCACCGGTTTTGTTATATATATATATATATATATATATATATATATATATATATATATATATATATATATATATATATATATATACGCTCTATCTCTGATATTGAGCAATTTATCCCATAAATATAGCATAACTTTATATTTCTTCATGCATACATACACACACACACACACACACACACATATATATATTTATATATATATATATATATATATATATTCCAACCAACCTCATGTAACACAACAAAAAAAATGAAGAGGAAATATTGGGATAATAAAGTAAAAACTAACATCAGTTGTTGTACACTCTGACAAAAGATATTAAAGTATAATCAATAAATAATAAAGAAAGTCAACTCTTGAGAGCAAAAGGACCTTTGCTTAATTGGTTGCAGGGTGGGGAGTGTTATATGTTACCTTAGGGTGTAAACACAACAAGAAAGCTCTCAAAAAGTTCCTTCCCTCTGCTACCTCCCCCATACAACTTTCTCTCATCCACTTGCTTACATCTGCCAGGTATATCATGCGTTGTTTTCACTTGTCTCTCTTTCTCTCTATTTGACACGTGAGTCTCAGATTCTCCAGGCCCTTCTTCCTCATTATGTGTCCCAGGAACTTCAGCTGCCTCTTCCTGATGTTAAGTATAAGCCTTCCCTTTGTTTGCAACTTCTCTAAGACCTCATCGTTGTTCACACGCTCGGTCCATAGATATCCTTAGCATCCTTATGTAGAACCACTTCTCCGTCAGCTCGAGTCTCTTCTTCATCTTTGAGGAAATCGCGCAACATTCACTGTCTTTAAGAAGGGCAGATGTCACATAGCAGCTCAGTATTCTTTTCTTTTTTCGTTACCAAAGAAATCTTCCTGTCTAGTAATACCCTACCAAGCTTCAAATATGCATCCTTGGACATCCCAATACGTCTAGGGATCTCAGTGTCGTATTTACTGTCCTCTGTCAGACAAACTGCATCCCTTAATTCAACCAACTAGTTTTACCTTCACAGGTAAAACCCTCCACGCCTCCCCGCACCACGTACACTGAGTCGAACTAACCCTATTAATTTCGTATTACATCAGTGTGACGAAAAATTTCCCCCGAACAGCTTCCTCCCAAGAGGATGCTTCCTTGGCTACTACTATCTTAACCTATTCAAAATACAAAATGAAAATTCCTTCTAGTCAATTTAAAATAGTTTTGAACCAGTGTATTATTATTTTTTTAAGCATTTCACCCAAGCAAAGTGGAAGTGTCACAAGTACCCAAGGCGTTACAAAGAATGAAAGTAAGAAAAAGACTGGGTAGGAGGGGGGAAGAAAAGAAAAACGCGTATCAAGACATCAGAAGATGACGATTGATATTACATTTAAGTTTTTAAAGATTGCAGTTATCAGGGAAGCAAGTAAGAGGAAGGGAGTTCTACTGTTGGGAAGTGCGAGAGAAAAAACTGTTGAAGTAGAATGGCGGTTATATTTAACTGTTCTAACAGTAAAAGAGTGGGATCTAGATGCCAACCTAGTAGCACGCTTAAATTCATGCAGTCGGGGCACCAGTGAAAATAGCGCGTCAGAGCAGATGCCATGAAAACATTTGTAGAAAAGGCAAAGGGAAGCCACATAACGTATGTGGGAAAGTGACTGGAGTCGAGATGCCAAGTCAGGACCGATCACATTGCATATCCGTCTCTGGATTTTGTCGAGGACCTCGAGATGAACAGCGGGGGCTCCAGACCATATATGGCAACAGTATTCCATGTATGGATGAATGGTAGATTTGTAAATGTGAAGGATGGACTCAGATGCGAAAAACCTTCTGTCGCGACACACAGAGAACCAACCGACCTTGCGATAGATGCAGCAATTGATTCATTGTATTTGTTCCACCTCAAGTCAGTATAAAATGTAGTGCCACAAAGGCCCACTGAGACACTCTGATGAAGTCGAGCATCAACCATGCTGATAGAGGGCAGGAAAGTTTCTCTATGGTAGTTAAGCGAGAGCAGTTTCGTTTTGGATGCATTAAAATTTACAAGCCATTTCCTGCCTCAGTCAACCACTAATTAGGGGCCCTTTTCAACGGCCAGGTTAACTTTGACAGAATTGCCGGATTTACTATTGGGACAGGAGTAAATGATAGTGACGTCTGTATAGATGCGTACTTGAGAATTATTTGAAATATTAAATTTAATCTATTATCTTGAAATTAAAACTAAAATAAAAGCTTCCAAAAGTTTTTAGATTCTTAAAAATTCATTTGAAACCTTAGGTGTGGCGTTTCTGGGGAGGGCAGCTATTTGAAATATTATTCTTTACATGTCTTCGATTACCAATGCAATTACGTAGCCATCTTTGACACGAGGCAGGAACAATGCGTTTTTACTTATATTTACTAAGCAAAGCGTTATTTACCTTTTAAGGTCACTTGTCAGAAATATAGCAAATGGGAGGCGAATGCTTCCATTACGTCACCAAGAGTTTGCCGACCATGAAAATCAGCATTTTCAGCTATTTATTAGGTTGGTGCAAAAATAATGACGTAATAATGTCGTTTTTTGACGTTAAAAATACGTCAAAAAACGACATTATTACGTCATTACTTTTGCACAAACCCAATACATTGACTCGAACACTGACCACTGGTATCTGCAGGAAATTCAACAAGGTAGACTCTCTCAGTGTTTAGATTTAAAGCAACCATTAGCACTTATAACAATTTCAAGTGATTACATTTAATTAAACGGAACTAAAAGAGGGGAGCGCTGAAATGAGATATCAGGAAGAGTTACGTCAATGGAACAACAAGTCAACATTATTTTTATTATTTTACCTTTCTTCTACTATTTTCTCACCTTTAAATCTCGTTCGACATTTTCCTTTTTTTTTACTCTTCACCCTTTTCTTCCAAAACTATCTCTTGCTCTTCTTCCTTTACTTTGGCATTATTATTATTATTATTATTGCTTTTCTTTTTCTTCTCCCTCCCAAATCTACTTTACTCCCACAATCTCCTTTTTTTTCTCTTTTTCACTTCTTTTTCTTTTGCAAGTTGACCACCTTTTCTAATATTTTTTCCACCCATCTTCTTCTCTTCTTTTTCCTTCTACCCAGACAGTAATATAAAAATCTTTCATTTGATTCTTTTTAAATACAATTCTCCGTCTGTATATTACATATCACCATTATATGACTAAGCCTTTCTTTTCTTTTTCTTTTTCTTCTTAATTTCACGCAAGAAAAAAGTAAAGATTTTCGTTCAATGCTTCACCCCCCTTTTGTATTTTCATTCATTCCAATCCCGTCGACATTCAGTTTTATGTAAACATGGCGTCACCTTCCCCAGAGAAAATAAAATTTATCAGCTCGAAATAACAATAATAAAAAAACGATTCATAACATAAAATATTAGCTTTAAATTGTTAAATTGAATTACTGACGCGTTAAACGGTTTTGTCAATAGAGTTACGTAAAGCAATCGTTTACAAATGAATTTCAAATCAGGTGTCGCCAATTTAAAACTGATGTTTTTGTAGTGTTATGTAAATGGCTGCCTAATTAGCATAGCTGTAAGGGGAGGAGGACAAAATAGGATACACCAGTCGGACTTGTGAGGTTCCGAATCTCGTTTATCATCTCACAGTTATGTCTCTATCTTCGGACTGAGAGCACACCCCACTAAAAACAAAAAAAAAAATCCCTGAGAAGTATCCTGTCCCGGGGAACAGCTGTTTGTGGGAGTATCCCCCCCCACACACACACATTGTACTAGAGAGAGGGGATCGGTAGTCATACCGATGCCAGCACAATCGGCGGCCTGGATTATTTTTAGACCTGGCTAGAGTGCGCGCGTACGGCTTCCCCAGATTGAACTTAGCTTCTATCACACATCCTGCCTGCGTGGGCGGCAAGTAGATGTCGAATATGCTACGCGGGATTAACGACTAGCGCTGGACTGAGAAAATACAAAGGAAACCACATTTCCTAACAATGGTGTCGCCCATAGGATATACATTATCCCTTGAAGACGCTGGCTTTGTCGACGCATGGCTTAGTGATTTTGCGGCAATAATTAGAACCAAGAAACAACAAAGAAAGTTGGGGAAAGAAAATAACGAAAAAATGTCTACTGATATTTCAAATAATGATTTTGTAAATCAAAAACGAAATCCTTCTTTACAGGACGAAATATCTGAAGATGAACGCATGAACCATAAAGAAAAGCTGGAAGGAACACTGAAATTTCGGAAGAAAAGACGCGTCTAAATACGAGAAAAGACGAGACAGGTCAAGCTCTCCATTAATATCTTGGGGGATAAAGAATGGATATCAAAGAAACACTGAAAATTAATTAAGGATCAAAAGTAATGGAAATACCCGGATCATAAGATCAATGTGTTTTAGGGGGATATAATGATATGCAAATAACTGCCTAATTAGCATAGCTAAAACATAGAGACTATATAAGTGTCCAAACAGTAAGGAGGGGGGCATGATATGATACACGAGGCTGGCGACTACCGCTGAACCGAGAGAATGCGAAGGACATCACATTTGGTAACACCAATGCTTTTCCAAAGGCATACTGTGATAGCGAAAGATGTCTTCTAAAAGCTAAGCAAAGCATTAAGAAACAGGAAAATCAAGTTAGAAACAACGAAAAGAGGACTGAACTGTAATATATTCGCTTTCCTATATGGCAATGAATGCTGGACAATCTCATCACTCATGAAGAAAAGACGGAAATGTCGTTCTACAGAAGGATGCTGAGAATACCATGGACTGTGAGTAGAAAGCAAGTTTTAGATAAAATGTAAGCAAAAAGGAAACTTATACTTAAAGTCAACACGAGACAACTGAAATTCCTAAGGCGCATAAGAAGGAAAGAGTGCTTGTAGAATCTGACACTCACAGGAGGTATTGAAGACAAGAGGAGCGGGAAAACAGCGCATGTGCTATCTAACGTGCTCGTGTAAATAATTGTTAGAACAGGGATTAGGAGAGATAATAAAAAGACAAATTTTATTAAGAGCTAAAAAGACAGGAGATTGTGGAGAGCCATGTTTACCCATGTTCTGAAGGGACAGGGCACATACGTAATGTATGTGTATATATATGTAATATATGTAAATATATTATATATATATATGTAATATATGTAAATTACTGCTAAATTATAATATTTAAGGCAGCGAGACTATATAAGTGCCCAATCAGTAAGGAGAGGGGCAGAATAGGATATGCAAGATGAACATCTACCACTAGACTAGATTTATTGCAATAATGGCGTCTATTCTTCTTATTTGTGTTATTTTTTCTTCTTTACATTTTCCTTTTTCACGATTAATTGAATTTTCATTTTCTTCACGATTAATTGAATTTTCCTTCTTCACGATTAATTCAATTTTCATTTTTCACGATTAATTCAATTTTCCTTCTTCACGATTAATTCAATTTTCCTTTTTTACGATTAATTCAATTTTCCTTCACGATTAATTGAATTTTCATTTTCTTCACGATTAATTGAATTTTCCTTCTTCACGATTAATTCAATTTTCCTTCTTCACGATTAATTCAATTTTCCTTCTTCGTGAAAAATTGAATTTTCCTTATTCATGATTAATTGAATTTTCCTTTTTCACGATTAATTCAATTTTCATTTTCTTCACGATTAATTCAAATTTCCATTTTCACGATTAATTCAATTTTCCTTTTTCACGATTAATTGAATTTTCATTTTCTTCACGATTAATTGAATTTTCCTTCACGATTAATTGAATTTTTCTTGTTCGTGATTAATTCAATTTTCCTTCTTCGTGAAAAATTGAATTTTTCTTCTTCACGATTAATTCAATTTTCCTTTTTCACGATTAATTGAATTTTCCTTCTTCGCAATTAATTGAATTTGATGGAAAGAAGATGATCTTCTCCCTTTCTAACCTGCTAACTTTCTGTCCTGGAGTAATGACGTACCTCACAGGTTTCACGTACAATTTCATTTTCAAGTCTTTTTCCATTGCACTTTCGACTGTCATAGTTAAAACACCTCTTTCGCACGCCAAGCGTCTTATGGATTAAGTTGGATCTTTTTTTAATTGATCTATTTAGCTCTAAGTTGAAATGATAATCCCTCTTTTTGTCGTGACCTCCTCATCCAGTTTTCTTCTTTTCTGTTTCCTGTTTTTTAAACTTATTCACCGTTTTCTTGATGGTTCTTAAATAGACTTTGAAGATGGAAGACAGAGTATGAATGTTTGTACCATTACCGAAGACCTGAATTAACTTTTTCCTCTCATCATTGCTCAGTTGGGAAGACAGTGGTTCTGACTAAAAAAAAAAACAAAAAAAAAACAACAAAAAAACGATTTTAACTTGTTCTCTTTTCAGCTGATTAACTCAAAGGGGTCTTTAGTGATTCTTACGACAAATGGTGCCAAGATGGTTAAATGTCTTAGCTGAAAACCTGGAAAAAAGAAACTCAGTTTAGTGTTTTTTAGATATTCAACATTTTCTAGGATGAACAATTATGCTGTTACCTCCGGTATATATATATATATATATATATATATATATATATATATATATATATATATATATATATATATATATATATATGCGCGAGTGTGTGTGCGTGTGTGCGCTTGCTTGCGTGAGCGGATGTACAAAAGGTAGGAGGAGAAATGCAACAAAAGTCTCTTACAGTTTATGTTATGGGGTCCACCCTTTTTTCATACAAGTGGGCTCGACCAGTATGTACTTGGACTGCTGCCGTTAAATACCCAGAGTCAGAGGCAGTCAGAGTAAAGAGAAGTGATTGTGATTGAGTCGGAGGTAGAGTAATAGTGTGAGGTAACCGCATGTAGAAGTCACAGCTACAAGCACGTAGACTCTAAAGAAGTCCTACTTCGAGACTAAATTTACCAGACTGTATATATATATTATTATTGCTACTAACCGTGTTTCTGGATCTACTAACCGTATTACCAATTGTATTATTGTGTAAATACATTTATTTGTTATATTTTATTCCTGCGTTTTTCATTCATCGGAGACCGGATTTCATCTCGGAATCCACAACAGTTTACAACGAAATATTAAAGACACAAAGACGTTCAGCCTCCAAATTTAGATTTTTTACGTCTGATGTATTCGGCGTTTAACTTTGCTTCAGTCAGCATTTTTATCTTTTTTGTTCTTATTTTGCTGTTTTTAATTATCCCACATTGTGTGAGCACTATATTTGTGAGGAAAGAGGTATTTTGAATGATGCTGGATGTAAATTTACCAAAGATGTTTCGGAGATTACTGCACTTTCAATAGATTTTTGTCTTAATAAATAATTCTTCAATTAATTAAAACTGCATTCTTTAAATCGAAATTACGGTCATGCATTAAGATTATTGTTTTGCAAAACATCCCTTTCATGTTCATATAATCTTTCATTTAAATTACGTGTTGTCTCAAAAATGTCCTTACAAATGTTTGTTTCTTAACATTTATCTTTAGGAAAACTCCATTGTTTTCTATTAATATTGTCCTTGTCATATCGCTATCATCCTGGCTAATAAATAAGCCATTTGAAGCCGTAATTAGATATCTAAATATGATGTTCGAGTGACCTATGATTCTTGTTTGTTTCTAGCCAGAACGAGGCTTTCAAATAAGAAGTGGTCGAGAGTGACGACACTATATTCGTGAGAGTACCCAATAAATTCTTTATCCCAATAATAATTAATAGTTTTCACAATTGTTTCCTATCATTTCGTTAATTGAATAATCTTTTTTTCAGCTTTATTAATAATTTATCAATGCGAGGTTAGTCGGTCTAAACTTACCGTATTAGATGAACTTTATTAAGAACAATGGGACTTTCACCAAACGATATGTCAAAAGAAACGAAAGAAGAATGAATAAAAACTAAACCTTTAATAGCCTTAGCAATGGCTACGCTGGAAAATAAAAAAAATATGGCTTAGAAGAAAAATCATGAAATGATTTGAAAAATATCTGAATAAAAAAGAAAGAAGCACGAATGAAGATAAAATGTTAGTTTTTAAAAGAAAGTATTAGAAGAAAAAGAAAGATAAATTCTGGGAAAAACGAGAAAATAAAAAATAGCGACAGGTCCCAGGAGGAAAACAACAGACAATACGATTCAATGGACGACGCACGCAAGAAAAGAAGCGAAAAAGAACGAGAAATGTAGGGAAATTAAAATTAAACCCGGTAAAGATATAAAAACATCAATATAGAACAAAGAGGATTCAATTACTAATTCGCAAAATTAAAACCATCGAAAAAAAATAACTGATGTAAAAGAAAAAAAAATGGACAAAGAAATTGTGATTCTATAATTGAAAGAAAATTGAAAGAAAACGATAGAAAGATGAAACTTAAAAAAAAAATTTTACAAGGGAAAAATAAAGAATCGTGACGAGAAACAATTATGATAAAATATGTCTTCGCCATTTGTGCCTCAGAATCATTTCTTTCTGCTCCGAAGCTAATTCTCAAAGGTTTAATTACAAAAGCAATTCAGTAGAAAACAATGAAATACCGTCTCCAACAGATGGCGAAATCGTAAAAAAAATCAGCTATTATGTGTTCATGTTTATGGACAACAACAGAGGCAATTACGTATAGCATGAGTCGATTATACAGTTGCACCAGGAAAATCATCAATTTTGCATTAATTTCTGAGACGAGGTGTTTTCAAAATTATACAAAAGTCACTCTATAAGTAGTGCTCATTTAAATAACACAAGACACGATGCCGTAAGAAAAAGTTTCACGATCCCAAATCTAGTCTTCAACATAGTCGCTTTTCTTCTCAATCATCGTGTGAGGATCAGTCAAAAAGTAATGTTCTTTAATTACAACATATTTAAAAGTAGATGCTTATAATAATGATAGAATAAACACAATAATTTAGTGAATTCCGATTCTAATCTTCAGCATCTCTTTCATTCTTGAACTTCGTATTCCAAATTGAATGAGAGCGTCTGTAGTTGGTTCATAGATGTTTCTGGATTGCATTCTTACATCTTCCTCATCAGCTGTTTTTATAATACCTCTTTCATTGGATTCGAACATAGTCTTATTCTTTCTCATTTGCATTGTTCCACATCTATATTGACCTCTTAGAAGATTCTTGAGTTTATTTAGACGTGTGTAAGTTGTCTCTTTCATCTCATCATCATTGGAGAAACACTATCCCCTTGAGTTCCTCTTCCATTGCCCAAAACGCACGAAATTCTGATGGTGCCAAATGAAAACTTCAGAAGTACTAGCGGAGCAACTACTTTCTACACTTACATGGAAAGGTGTCAGCATTCTAGGTATCCGGATTGCACTGACCTTTGAACTGCCAACAGTCTAAACTACAGGCATAAGCATGAAGGCTTTCACAGATTTTTTTTTTTTTTTTTATAACAATTGATTCTTCAATCATGTGTAATAAGAAGAACAGTCTGGTTTTATACTCATTCAAAGTTATTGCAACACAAGATAAATGGTTTAACTCAGGGAGGAAAAATAGTTTCGGATGTGTCTCGCATATAAAATATAACCCCTCCCACCTCCCCAAAAAATGACGGTATTTACGAGTCGTATATTTAAAAAAAAAAAAAAAAGATAGGTCTCGGAGTTGGATACTTTTGCGAGAATCTCTTTCCCTCTATGCAAATTTAAACTGTCACAGAATCTATCAAAAGTGATTAAAGAGGTGGCAGAGAAAAATGTTAGCAAACAGAAGACACATGCTGTTGGATTGGTTGAATTATGATACTCTGTTGGATGAAGGAAACGAGTTAAGGAACTTTATTACAAGCCAGAAGAAACTGACTACAGTAACAGCAGCAGAACTGCTACTAGAGGACCCGTCATTAAAGTCAGCTTTGTGTTTCTCTTTAGTCCTGTATTTTCAGGAATATTCAATAAACATCTATGAATGTTTACAGCATTTTCTCTTTTCAAGTATAAAATAATATATCACTATATATAATGGACTCTCCTGTCGGTTTCGGCGTATGAGGATCTGACAGCTTAGTTCATTCAATTATGAATTTTTGTGCGATAATCTTAAATGGCTCTTAAGACCCGCTAGTGATTTACATATGGAGCAAGAATGAGGATTGTGAGATGAGATCAGTGTTAGATTGGCTGACCTTTTAGATCTTGATCTTGCTTCTTGAAGATGATTCATACAAGCAGATTAAAAACTGCTAAGTTCACTAAAACACGTTGATCTCCCTTCTACCTGCTCCAAATCTAAGCGCTCAAGGGTGTTATATCGTATATTGACAGCTGACAAGTTGCCTTTCAGCTTTTCCTTGTATCTTAGCCATAGGCTTCCTACATTCCTGTAGCCCTGATCTAACTGGCTGTACATTTGAATCTTGAGTATCCTGTCATCAGACATTCTCAAGATATGACCAGTTCACAGTAACTGAGACTGTATGAGAAAAGTCCCGATTCCTCCAATATTACACCTGTTAAACAGGTCTACGTTAGATGTCCTATCTTGAAGGTTAACTCCACAGATTGCACGTAGACAGCTTTCATGGAAAACATCCATCTGGCGTATATGGTACCTGTATGGAGTCCATGTTAACCATTGTTCACCATAGTCTATGAATATAGAACACAGCGCAGTACGTAATCTGTTCAATGAAACAACGTTAAAGATTAATACTCTCGAGCCAGACACTCTACTGAATCTGACTATATCGCTAATACCAGCAGCAGCAGCTGTTCCGTAATTCTTTAGTCTTCGATATGAAAGGCTTGCCGTGTGCATTCGGGCAAAAAACATGGCCACCTTTATACACGCCGCATTGAATATTTTGAGCCTTCTGATTGGTTAACCCTTCTATTGGTGAACTATAAAATGAGTCAGTTCATATAGGGCTGGCTCACTAGTACCCTAAAATTATGAGCCGTACAAAAGGATGGCAATTACAGCAGCTCTGTAAACCCGAATTTTCGTACCCAGTCGAATACCCCGCTCATTCCACAAGCGATGGCAAAGTTTGCCGAAAGCACTGGTAGCCTTAGCAATCCGATGCATGATTTCATCATCTAAAGTTCCACTGAAATTGACTTTGCTACCAAGATAGGTGAAGGACTTTACAGTTTAGGGTTTTGTCTTTTACTTTCAATGGTCTCTCTGGAAATTTGTAGACTGGTGGTTTTTGTTTCTCACCACAGAATTGCTTCGGAGTAGGACAAGGTTGGTGCACTACTTCAGTTTTCTTTATGCTAAGTGTAAGACCAAAGGATTTACATGCAGCAGAGAAACGATTTATCAGATGTTGGGCCTCTTCAAAGGATGTCACTACAAGAGCAGCATCATCAGCAAACAACAAATCACGAATAATTTGCGTACGAAGGTGGGTTTTGGCTTTGAAGCGCTGATGATTGAAGAGACCATCAGTTGTTCGAAACTGAAACTTGACGCCACTCTCTGTGTCTGCAAATGCATATTTCAGCATCACCAAGAAGAAAAGGGCAAAAAAGACAGGGGCCATGACACAACCTTGCTTAGTGCCATTTGTAACATCACATGATTCTGACATCATACCAACAGACACTATATTAGCTTTCATTCCTTCATGAAAGGAGATGTTTTCAGGAATGCCGAGTTTCCTCAAGACTTGTCAAAGAGCCTCTCGGTTCACTGTCAAAGGCCTTCGTCAAGTCCACAAACACCATGTACAATTCCTGGTTTTTCTCGCGAACCTTCTCTGTAAATTGACGAAGATGAAATATCATGTCACTGGTGCCCCGACCCGACCGAAAACCACACTGAGATTCAGGATAGATGTCGTCAACAAGGTGTATAATGATTCTGTTTAGAATCAGCGCAGCTAGGATTTTGAAAGTAGTGATATCCCCCAATGATTATCACAGGTACACCTGGAACCCTTTTTTTTTTGTAAAAGTGTTTGATAGAGGCGTCTTTATAATCCTGTGAGACACAGCCTACCTTCCATATCTCCACGAAAAGGAGATGTAAGTTTTACCAATATTTGGCCACCATGCTTATATACTTCAGGTGGAATAGGATCCTTAGGAATAGGTGATTTTCCAGATGAGATTTGCTTGATGGAGTCAATTACCTCTTGATAAGTAGGTTCAAAAGACAACTGTGGAATTTGGGGATTTTGCTAAACTGATGTGATGGCTTCCTCATCAGTAACCGAAGTGGTGTTTAACACAGTTTCGAAATGCTCTTTCCAGCGATCTAAAATGTCTGACAAATAATTTCTTTCGTAATCACTTTACTATTTAGAGTTTTAAAAAATTCTGAGTTCTTTATAATAATTTAAAAATTAATTTAGAGTATGCCTTATTTTTGATCGTCCAATTCCTAAAAGAACCGAACACAAAAATAAGAACAAAAGATTAATAGATGACAGAAAAGAAAAAGAAGTGATGGTAAATGCTCAAAAGTTACTGGAAATTATGGAGAACTGTTATCACCCACGTTCAGAAAGGTTATGTCATATAAAAGATGGGAATGGATGGCAGAACACTAACAAGGAGACATAGCAAAAAATCAAATGTTATTTAGAGCAATGAAATGCAGAAGGTTGGGGAGAACCATGATCGCTTACTCTGTGAAAGAAAACAGAAAATTAAATAAAAGAAGCTGACCTATCGTTTGAATTTAAGTAGAGGCCATGTTTTTGAATACACAATGCTCCTATTTCATGAATCTTGTCATCTGAATTCATGTATGATAAAGCTGTTTAATATATATTGTACTGTAAATTGATACGTTTCTGTTATCAAGTTTCAAGGTTATATACGATAAAACAATAAAGTTTTGGACGCCAAGAAATCTTTGAATGCAGTTTCTGTATCTTATTTGCAACGGAATGACTTTTGGCTTAAAAAATTGTCAAGAATTTTAAAAAAGTTTTAGCAAGTGGGCAAGAGACCAGGGAATATGGTGGATGTGAAATCTTATCCCAATAGGTGAACGTCGGTCGTGTCATTTTGGCCACATGTATCCAAGCATTGTCATAAAGCAAAATTTGACCTCGTCGATTAATCAGTGTTTATCATATTTTGATTAGCTAAATATGGATTTCATCCAGTTGCTGGCAGTAAACTTCGACAGTCTGTTTAGATTCCAGAAAGCTGTCATGTGTAACACTAATTGCAGAACACCAACCAGAATCTACTCTTGGCACAATTTCCGTTTTGAAATGTGTTGGGTGCTTCATCGTGTTTCAACCACTCAGCCGATCATTTGAGATTGTCATAAAAGATCCATTTCTCCTCACAAGTCACTTTTCAATCAAGAAATGGATCCTTCAAATTTCACAGATGCAGCATCAAACACACTTCAAAACGTAGAACACTTTGACGTTCACTGAATTCACGTGGAATCCATTTATCGAGTTACTTCCAATACTCTTGAAATGGTCAGATATTTGTTGAAATACTGACATCCATTATCTGAGACATTTCTCTGACACTTTGACGTGGGTACTATCCAATTAAAGTTTTAAGATGCTGATTGTCAATTGTAAATAGACGTCCTCTACCATTTGGATCCTCAAGACTCGTATATATATAAACTTCAGAGACCAGCACCGTTCTGTCCGACACCCCCATGCTCTTTTAATATTAGCGCCAGTTTGAAAAGCAGTATCCCCAAGTTTGAACTCATGTAAAAATGGAAACGAATCTCTTCTTTTTTCATATTCAAGATGAAGTTAAATTCTGAAAGAGATTTATACAAAAGAGGACATTTTTATTATTACAATGAGTAATATATTTGTTGTGCAGCCATCATATTAAATTAATATCATATACACTCGTGCATGTGTGATCTCACGTATTGTGCGACTCTCAAATTTTCACTTTTATCATGTATCTCGTGTATCATGCGAGTTCTTTCTTTGGTAGACTAAATTAAAATAAACTAACCAATTTTCCTCTATCTCTTCATCCCATCTTCGAGTTAAATAAGTTAAAATGTAAAAGAGAATGATAAAAGTATCGTTAGTAACGCTATACTCGTTGCGTAAACGCGTACAGCCATAAATAACCGAACGAGAAACGGCTAAACAATTTATAAACGTAAAAAATGGAAAAAGATGCATATTCGCTGTTTGTTTTTTATATTACGATACTAATATGTGAATATTACATGCATTATTGGATACAGTTAAGCAAAACATCAATTTTATCAAAATCATGTTTATTTTGACTACAGTAAATGGATATATAGTTTGGTCAATGGCGGAGCCAAGGTCAATAGTGCATACGCTAATTTTATATCTCATGTATGATGTGACCCTCTTAAAATTAGCTTCAAAATTTGCTCTTCAGTCTCATGATACGCTATGATATACGGTATATTGGAACATAATGTAAAGCTTTACAAATCGGATAATATTTTCCGAACAACGTAATAACAAAATTATTACTTCATTTTTTTACCATTTGACCAAACTGTTTAATATACGAGGGTATAAATAAGGTGAATTTTTCGGTATAAGGACTTCTAATACTGATAAAAGCTTACTTTTTTTTCTTCTTTTTTTTTTTTTTTTTTTTTTTACTTCTTTTTCACATGCATTTAATTTCTTTTGCAGATTAAAAAAAACAAAACTTTGAGAGTTTTGGCGATTAACAAAGATGGCCGACTAAGAAGCATGCTCCAGGAACAGCGGTGAGTTATCAAGTTTTTGGTTGCTGAAGGGTGCAAATCATTTGAAATTCATAGGAGAATGTCACCTGTGTATGGTGCCAGATGTTTCAAAGAAATGTCTACAAGTGGGCTAAATTGTTTAAAGAAGGACGGAGCAGTGTTGAGGATGAAGACAGGCCTGGGAGGCCTACAGGAGTGAGGTCTCCTGACGTGATCGAATCAGTCAATGACCTCATTCAGTCTGACAGAAGAACTACTGTGAACTACTGAGGCAGGTCAAGAAAGACATAGAGAACAAACGCAGGGGTCATCAGTCAGAAGGAATCATCTTGCATCATGACAACGCAAGGCCTCACACATCAGCCTAAACGGTGCAGACCATCAACGAGCTGGGCTGGGAACTGCTCCCTCATCCCCCTTGCAGCCCAGACCTTGCCCCTTCAAACTTTCACCTGTTTGGTTCCTTGAAAGCGTTCACAAGAGGCACGGAGTTTAAAAGTGACGATGAAGTCAAAAGTGTTGTGAGCGACTGGCTGAGACATCAGTCCAAAGATTTTTACGCTGAGGGAATACGGAAGCTTGTGCACATATGGGAAAAGTGTGTGACAGTGCCGGAAGACTACGTTGAAAAAAAAAGTAAGCTTCTATCTGTATTAGAAGTCCTTATACCGAAAAATTCACCTTATTTATTGAACGACCGTCGTATAACAATACACATGACATAATATATATATATATATATATATATATATATATATATAGTATATAATATATCTAGTATATAATATATCTAGTATATAATATATATAGTATATAACAATACACATTATATAATATATATAGTATATAACATATCTTGTATATAATATATATAGTATATAGCAATACACAAGTGAATTTCTTGAATATGTTCTATTCGGTTTGTTTTCACCTAAGAATTCTTTATCTAGTCAATCGTTTTTTAAAAGCCTTTTCAACACATTCTTCACCGGATTCTTTCTTCTTCTTTTGTTTATTTCAATTTATTGGTGACAATAATAGAAACATAAACTGTCGTCTATTTACATTACATTCATCACATTTCTATACACCCCCTTTGCTTCTATTTAAACTTGTTTCTTTTTATTCTCGTTATTTGCCACTTGTTTACTGTAAACTATTTTTAAAATAAACAGAGTGTGTCGTTTAATTTGGAATTCGTCAAAGATACAGCGTTGGGAAAAAATCGGGAAAATATATGACTTTGTGTCAAAGATATACAGTTGTATGAAGCCTCATACAATAATGTAACTTCTCTGTGTCTTTTCTACAATTACTTTCATGGTAATTGGCAGAGGGAAGCTACGTTACGGCGATGAGAAAGGAACTGAAGCCAGGATGACAGGTCAGGACCATTTGTTCTGATGAGCTTTACTCCTTAGCTTTTTCAGTATATTTCTAGCTTCAAGATAAAATACAAAGAAGTATCTGTAAAGTTATTAGTGTTGATCTGGGATTTCGGAAAATCTAATGAGAACTAAAAGGCAACTGGGTGTTATAAGCAGTGATTTAACAAGTCAACTGAGGCCCCTCGATTTTTCTAAATAACAAACTCTATGAGACTTTAATAAGAAAGGAAACGAACAATTGAATGCAGCAAGAATATTTTGCTACAAACTGTATTTTGAAGAAGGAAAAAGACCGATGCTTGCTCAGGAGTGTAAAAGGGTGAAGAATCCGTGGAAAAATATTAAGTGATATTGTGTTTAAATCATTAAGACAATTTTTCTGGACAGAATAATTCATATATATTCATAAGTCTGCCATTCATCCTTGCTTTGAATATTGCTGCCACATATTAGCTGGTGTTTCTGCTATATGTTTAGAGATGCTTGATAAAATTCAAAGAAGGATCTGCAATGTTATTGGTCCTGCCCTGGCAACACGACTTCAGTTCCTTTCCCATCGCCGTAACGTAGCTTCCCTCTGCCTTTTAAATAAATACTTCCATGGTAATTATTCTATGATATCTAGACTTTAGATTGGCTGTAAGGTCTCATCATTTTACTGTTGGAATGACTAGATGTAACCGTAAGTTCTATGCTAACAGCTTCTTTTATCGCACTTGTCGCTTGGGGACACTTTTCCGGCTTCTTGCTTGCCAGTCAATTTTGATCTTCAAAAATGTAAATGCAATGCCAATCGTTATCTTCTATCCTCTTCCTTTATTGTTCTCTCTCTAATAGAGTTTTTTTCATATTCTCTAACATTCATTAACTCCTTGCATCTTAGTGGCTTTATTGCCTTGCTTGAGGTGAAATGATTAACAGAAAATTAAGAAATGTGGTATCAGTGTCTTAATGGATTCGACCGAGTATGACATTCTCTTTCATCATAAATATTTTTTTTTAAATCAGTTTTCTTTTTAATCTTAACTATCTGGACTTCATTTCAAGCAACTATAATTTTTGATCCCGTGTGAGATCGTTCCTCACTGTGTGCCCAATACTTGTGCCAAAACTGATGCTTATACAGCTATAAATCTTTTCTTCGTATATTAAGATTCTTCTACTTGCATGTGCAGTGTCCCTTCATAGTTCTCCACAACTTCATGTCCTTTGTAACTCTTAGTAAGTTTTCTCTTTCTGGTGTCTCTCCTAATCCCTGTTCTGTCAACCATTTACACAAGCTCGTCAGGTGGATTATTCGCCGCTTTCCCCTGCCCCTCGTGACTTCAATATGCCCTAGGAATGTCAAAATTTCCAACTGCTCTTATCTCATTAGGTTTCAACTGTTTCATCCTAATATTAAATATAAGAGTCGTTTTTGTTTCCATTTTCCCTAAATCTTCTCAGCATCCTTCTGTAGAGCCATATTAACATGGTGCTTCGAGTCGCTTCTTCATCTGTGACATTGTCCAGCATTCACTGACATATAGGCGGACATTTATTACATAACAGTTCAATGCTCAAATACACAATTATTCACTCGGAAAGTCATGCTATAATTTCACTATGAAGTCATAATTTTCCTCAGGGTATTTGTGCGTAAGTGAATATAACGAATCCAACAGGAATTTGAACTCGGCTCTCCGATTAACAATTAATCAGAGCCAATATCGATTACAGCATCCGCACACCCAGGCTTACAACACCTGACATCCCCAAGCGGTCACCCATTTAGGTACTGATCAGGCTCGACGTTGCTTAACTTCAGTGAACGTACGGAAACTGGTGTTTCAACGTAATGTAGCCATAAGACTCCAGGTCAAAGAAATTTCCACTCAACATAGTTTAGTTTTGACATAAAGACACAGTTCAGGGGTGCCCAATGAGGATCAAACATTACTCAGTATTTTGGTTTGGTTTATCTTTTTAAGGTATATCATCCTCAGTAGATTATTTAATGCCGAAAAGATTTTTAGGATAGGTTCTTATGAATAGAATATGTATCAACATATATATGTAGCTGGGACCTTAACAGGTGCTACCAGCCCGGGTCAGGGTGGACCGAGGAACAAAAGCAATTAAGAGGTGGTTTCACGCTCCTCAAAACCTCCCGATTAGAAGCCTTGCTGCCGAATGTAGTTTATCGTCATACCCAGGACGCCTCATTGGGTGGGGTATCCTTCTGCAGAGTTGTAGTCGTCGTATTCTGAACTCCCAACCGACAGGGCGGTTACTCAGTAGTAAATCAGATTATCCGCAAGCTTAGGTACCCAAACTGAACATAAAACCGAAGTATTAGGTTGGTGCAAAAATAATGACGTAATAATGTCGTTTTTTGACGTAACGTCAAAAAACGACATTATTACGTCATTATTTTTGCACCAACCTAATAAATCTGCGTCGATAGTAAGTATATTTTTCTCTAAATGTTTTCTGTAACGTTCACTTTCATGTTTGGGACGAGCCTAGCTAATAAAGGAATACCGTAATTCCCTATGTATAATACGCGTATTATGCACAGATACTTTAAAAAAATGCTGTAAAATAAAATAAGAATTATCATAAAACTAAATTAGAATAATATTATTCTATGTTTAGAATCAATTTTTTAAATAAGAGTAGGAAACGCTGGTCATAAAGAAATTAGAGCTACAATTTATACCAAACAAGCGGTGCATATTATGCGTGAGTAGAAGCATTTTCCCACACTTTCAGCACAATTTTAGACCTGCGTATTACTGATGAAGGCGTATTATATATTGGGAATTACGGTAGTTCATGTTTTGGCTATATTATTTTTTCGATTTTAATTACATCGTAATTATGGGGTGTTGTTTTATATTTTTTAATTTTGTGATTTTACAAGTGTAATGACAATGTAAATACAATATTTAAGTAAATATTAAGAATCATAGATGCGTATTTGCTTCTATATTGATTAAATGTGCTATTGTTGTGTCGAATTTTTCTTCCAGGCGGACCCCGTGTCTACTTAAGCTCAACCCAGACCTCAAGTTCAACTCATACAACATACGATGCATCGCTAAAGATGCTGGGAAAATGATCGGTTCCCTGTACCGCTCCAGAAAGTACCTGACTCCTCCTGATAACCTCTACCTTTACAAGCGCTAGATCTGGCCGAAAATGGAGTACTGCTGCCATATATGGACAGGATCTACACAGTCTTCACTTTCCAGTCTTGATAGAGTCCAAAAGCACCTTCGCGTCCTTGTGGGTGATAAATAACTTCCCACCCAACAAGACCTTTCTCAAGGACGAAATGTAACAAGCGTCTAGGTGTTCTATCGTTATTGCCATTGAAATTGTACAGACGAACTACATTACGTAGATCTTCCAGTCCTAACCTTCAAGGCTAAGACTCACCATGCCACGCTTATTGCAGCGAACCAGCTTCATTCTCTTCGTATGCCATTGATGAGATGTTAGTTACACTTGAGCAGCTTCTTCCTGCTTCCCAGTTCACGACAAACTTAACCTGTCCAACTCATATTAACCACATATTCCCCATATATTCCTATAAAGTGTGTCTCTTACACTGTAACCCTTTACTTCGAGTGTCTCTTGGGTCTTCTACAAGGTGAACATTTTTGTAAAAAATATATATAATAAACTGTAAAATACTAGAGTTGATTTGAAGTTCATTAATGATACATTTCTTATGATTAATTATTACAAGATTTCTCATAATACTGTCTGGGATTTGTAAGCCGATCGTATACTTTGTAATGATCATGAAACTGGTGGTGCTATGTGCAACCTGACTGCTTTCTATTGTTGCTTGTGGTTGTTTAATTGCTTTATAGCAATGATCCACAAACGTGGGCATATTTACCTCCCAGGCAAGTAATTTAAATAATTTCTTAATGTTACAACATTTACATATAGCATGAAGAAACGGCGACACGTTGAAAATTAATGTGAAAAAGAAAAATATCATACTTGTTTCTCCTTTTGTTAGTTCGCACGACCGTTACGGCCTGCCAATATCTCATAGATAGTGGATTATTCTATTCCGTTTTGATCTTGGGGAAAGACCAGACATATCAGAGAGGCTACTAATACCGCATAAATAATGAACAATTCCGTTTTGATCTAATGAGAGGACAACATACATATCAAAGACGCTACTTGGTTTCAGTGAGAAAATGAAAGAAGTAAAGAAAAAAGAGAAGATAGAAATATTTAACGTCTGTTTCAGTGAAATGGATAAAGTTCTGTCTATAATTTTTGAGATGAAGTATTTTATCTATTTACATTGTTCGGACAGTTGTCTTCATCTTTATTGACATATTCACGACGTTTCGGCCGTTATATGCCCCGGCCTACATCAGGTGATATATGTTGGGATTTCGAACCGAAGTTCATGGCTCAGTGGATAAAAACCTTGGTTGAAGTATTCCAGTCACTTGACCCAAAAGAGATGTGAATTCAATACCTGGCCAAAGCAGAGGTGAACAAAAACTTGGGCATTTGAGTTAATAAAGGGAGATAACTGAAACGGAAATATCCAGAAAAGGCCTGGCACGTGGAACTAGAGTAACCTACCCAGGTGGACGAAATAAAGGATTAGGTTCGAAATTCCAAAATATATAATCTGAAGAAGGCTGGAGCGTACAATGCCCGAAACGTCGTGAATATAACAATAAAGACGAGGACAACAGTCAGAACAATGTAAATAGTGTAACTGGAAAAACTTGTCAATTTCAAATCGGTTTATTTTTACCTCTTTACGTCTTAAAATAGCGACCAGCATTCATATTTAAGATTGTTCTTGCTAAGATTGTTATTTTGTTAAAGTTATTAAGCTCAAATATTTAATGATGCGATAGGGGAATTTATATGGATATTTTATTGTCGACAAAAGTCTAATCAAATACTGCAAAACCCTTCGTCACAGGCTCCTCGGTAAACGGGCTCTAGAAATGTCGCCGAAACGCCTCGCACATGCCGTCGATCGGCTTCAGAGTTCGTTAGTTTTAACGCCCTATATAGCAAGGCATTACCGGGACTCTCCCTGCAAAACATCGCTAAGGTTTTTTCAATTCCGGGGATCCTACTTCGGCCACGCGGATCTCTGGGTAGGCGACCTTAGCCTCGGATAGGTGCAACTATACTTTTAAATAACTTGCCGTATCCTCTACACACGTGATCACACCTGAAGCTTTAGGGAAATTGCAGGGATCGTTCATCAATTTTTTGTACAGAAGCGAACTTAAATAGGGGACCCAAGAGGACCCTCTTCTGAGTGGAGAGGTCCTTCTCCAAGTCCGGTCTGTACACGAAGATTTCTTCTGCTATTTCTTCTTTTCTTCTTTTTTCTATTTCTTCTATTTCTTATTTCTTCTTCCCCCCCCCCTGGAAAGGTGGGGCGGCGTAGGAGTGCGAGCAGGTGAAAGGGACGGCTTCTTGATTTTTGGGGCGATGTTCTCAATTTGTTTTTCCGCTAGTGACGCATGGACAGATTGGAATTTGGCTTTGTCCTTGAACCTGTCCCACTTCGCCAGTCAACTTCTCCCCAAAGAGGAGGACTGGAATGGAGGCATTTCCTACGCCTACATGTCCGAGTTCAGCCGTTGATGCTTTTGCTGATGTTTTTTGTTGTTGCTGTTGTTGTTGCTGTTTTGGTTACTGTTTCTGTAGTTGTTGTTGCTGTCGCTCTTGTTGCTGTTTGTGTTATTGTTTTTGTTGGTGCTTTTGTTGTTGCTGGTGTTGCTTCTGTACTTTCTCCTCTGGACGGTGATTATTGTTGTTGTTGTTGAGGAGGTGGCACATCCTCCTGCGGTGTGGGGGGTGAGACTTGTCGTCTTCCGTCCCCTCTTTACCACCTCCTTCTAAACACCGCCGGGCTCTTCTGCTGCTGAAACTACTGCTGGTATTGCTGTCGTGACTGTTGCTTGGCTAGGGTGTGGTGCCTTTGACATGTGTCCCAAGGCACCACACAACCAGCAATAGGGACGACGTCCCTCTACTAACACGGACATCATCTTTTCCTCGTACATCAGGACGTTGGGTATTTCAGAGAAACTCTTCTGGGTCGGTGTCACTTGGATGACAAATCCCCGGTAGCGATGCCGACCATGCTCACTGTCACCAAGACGTCCTTCATTTGGCTGTACTGGTCAAAAATATTCCCACTCAGTCTTCCAAAATGTGTATGGGCACCCTATGGACTGTCACTTTTGTCTTACAGGCGCCCATATATTCCGTGTATAGAGGGACAGACTTGGTCATCTAAATGTAGCCGGCGAATTACATGGCCTCCTGTTCGCTCGCCAGCAAAATGTCCTACAACACATTCGATCTCCTGGCTAGAATTTTTGGGCCAATCTTGAGGCTTTTCAATGACTTTTTAATAGTTTCCCTGCGGACCCCAAATAATTTTCCGACATTTTACGTCGGTGGTCAGCAGGGAGATTGTTTTGGTCTTAACGTCGGTCAGCGACTGTGATATAGTGAGGAACGCGTTTACTCTCGTGTATTCTGCATACTTTCCTTGCGAGTCTGCATAATAGTTGGGGTCTTTTGGAGGCCTGCTTCCGATCCAGGCATTGTTTTTGTGAGGTTCCGTTTGTGCGGGTGGCGAGGGTGATTCAGCAGTTTCTCCCATGGTGTTGAAGTCACCCCCACAGCTGTAAAATGAAAACCCACCCCCGCGATTCCAGTTGGCCGTTGACTCTAACGGGTTTTGACTTAATCCTGATGAATGTCTATCTATCCTCTTAAGCATGGTGGGAAAACCGGTTTAGTCACCAATGATTCAACCCTGCGGCACACAGAACTCTCTTACATGGTAACAGCACAACTTGAGGAGTGACCTGATATGAGTTGAGAAAGAAAAAAATCATAAAAAAACGTTTTTTTATACACATGTCCAAACTAAAAAAAATAGTTGACGACAAAGCTGGTAAATAAATTCTCTTCTTTTTACAAAAAAATACAAACAAAAAAAACAAAAAAACAAAAACAAAACAAACCCCAAACAAATACAACATGAAAATCAAATGACGTAATTTTTCATTTGACCAAATAGACTTTCTAAATCTTTCTAGTTACTAAGTACATTTTGTTTTTTGTTTAAAAATACTTTATTTCAATAAATTCATTTCGTTTTTTGCCTTGATAAAGTTCATATTGGACGAAACGCGTCGGTTGAGAAAGTCAAATGATATGAATCATCATCATCATCATCTTCCTCTTATATATCGTAGGGTGGGGGGGTATCCAAATGCAGAAGACACACTAAATTTTCTCCACAACGGTCTATCAATGACAGCCATCAGCAATTCATATGAAAGAGTTGCTTATAAACGGTTCTGCTCTTTGTTATTCGTAATATTCTATTATGGCGATGAAACTGGCTGTCTTGTCACGGAAAATAAGGAAGAATTTTCGCTTTTGAAAAGAAAAACTGATGTAAGTATTTTATTTTCAAAAAAAAAAGAATCCAATTCACCCGCCCATTTGTGACACTTTTGTCATTTTTGCCTTGCACTTTCTTTATATATATATATATATATATATATATATATATATATATATATATATATATATAGTTATATATAGTGCTGCATTTTATTGCTAAAATTTTTCGCGATCTTTTTAATTTTTTTACTTTCGTTTCCCATGACAAAGCCATCATTTATCAGGTTCGCAATTGGCGGGTTCTCGTGCTTAAATAGAATTCAGCTCTAAGATTGAGGACAAAATGAAAGGATATAAGGTCACTGTATTTATAAAACGAGGCAGTGAAGAAGAAAGGTTCAATTAGTCTTAAATAAAGATCGATATAAAATTTAAAAAAGGTTGAGAAGACAGACAATTTATCAAAATCTAAGAACAAAGAAAGAAGACTCTTTTCTCCGCTCTTAGAACATTTTCTAACCAATCAGAGGCTGTGTTTTAAAAATTAACATACAAAGATATAGAAAGAGTAAACGAAGGCTCTTTTTATATGAAAATTATTTTATAACCAAACAGTGAAATCTTTTATGAAAACAATTTTGATAAGAAAATCGAGGAGTCTACTTAGTCCTACAAAAGAGTTAAGAAGGCTTTAACAAGAAAAAGTAGACGAAATGGATGATTTGTTGGTAGCGTAACGGTAATCGACGTGGTAATCGGCGATCCAAGTTCATATTCTGACCGAGTCTGTTTGGTTTGGTTCCCTAGGCTATGGGTTAAATAACAAGGGATATGTTTCTCTCTTGCTTTAAGTGGCAAAAAGAAAGAAATCTCTTAATTCAATTTTACAGCACCAATAATCTTATTAAAACTTTGCTTGTCTCTCCATTCCTTAGATCGCACGATCCTTACGCCCTGCTAATGCCTCATAAATAATTGATTTTTCCGTTTTGATCGTGTGGAAAGAGGGAAATAGAAAGAAAGAATGAAGATAGAAGTGTTTAACATCTCTTGCAAATACCCCATGAATAATGGACTATTCCGTTTTGTTCACGTGGAAAGAGGGGTGGGGAAACACTACTTTGTTACAGTACGGACATAGACGAAAGAAATAAGGGAACATACAAGTTTTTAACAGTTGTTTCAATGAAATGAAAAAAAGTTGTCAATTTCAATTTTTTTTATTTGTACCCCCTTACTTCTTAAAATTACGACCAACATTCGTATTTATGATTGTTATTGCAATATTTTATTCAAGTTGTTCAGCTCAAATATTTAACGATGCGATTTGGGGAATTTCTACAGATATTTTATTGCCGTATAACTCGCCATCAGCTTATTCAATCATTAACTTAAGAATTAAGATTCATCAGAAAATTAAAATAGAGAAATCGTGAAATTTTCAAGGATTAAAACTAATAATAATAATAATAATAATAATAATAATAATAATAACAAATTAATTGGAATTTGTGTGTGAAATTGGACTTTCAGTAAGAAAATGAATGTTACCAGCGCAAACGTTAGAAAGGCCTTGAGTCAGGATTTTGTAGAATTGTTCAGATAAGAAACTGGAACGCAACTAGACATATTAGAAACAGAAAAGTGTCCTTTTAATTCATTGTGTCTTTCTGATACAAGGGTAGAACAAAAGAAAGAAGAGAAAGTAATCGACTATGACTCATTGTAGTTGAAACTCAGCAGGGCGTTGGAAGTTGAAGAAAATCAGAATCGTACCAGTTGTCATTTGGTGCCCTTCACTGAGAGAATAGAAATATGGATAAAGAAAATTGACATTGATTGTCCAGTGGAAGAGCAAGAATAATCCAAAAAGTAATGAGTCAGATGAAAATTGCATATTTAAGGCGGCTGGTTGTGACCTGCTATTCAGGCAAGATCAAGAACAAGGCAAGAGATTCAAGAAGTGAATGCTTATTGACAGAGCAGTGCCCATCTGAGAGAAACACCTCCATAAAAATTACCGAGAAATTTTACAAATACAAGAGATTAACAGGATGTGGGGAATGAAGACTGAGACTGTGCCAATAATAATCAGAACTCTGTGTCTCGTAAGAAAAGGAATGGGCAATTTTACTAAGAGTATTCCAGGTAACATCAACACAGAAGTTGAGCAGAAAATCGCCCTATTAGGAACACATCCCATATACTAAGAAAAGTGCAGTCAATAAAAATGACAATTATCCTACAGGGACTGGGGACCATAGTTTGGATCCGGCTCTGCAGGATACAAAGCAGGAAACATAATATACACAAATAATAATAATAATAATAATAATAATAATAATAATAATAATAATAATATATTGTAATGTAACTTTAAAAGATCTTCATTAAACTATCAAAATACAAGGATCTTGAAGTGGAAATTTCAAAATTGTGGCACATGAGGGAATCAATAAATCCAGTTGTAGTTGGATCCCTCCGATTGATTGGAAAATATTTGCGGGAATATTACAATCATCACTGACGATACGTTTAAGAACAAATACAAATAAACAATTTGTTTAATTTTTAACAATTGAACAACATTCTCCAGAAATGGATGTTAAAATAAATTCGATTCTTTTACTACGGAACTGATCTTTGATAAGATCTAAATCTGATCTCCTCTAATCTCATATGGTTTCTTCTCCCGTAGCCACTCGTCAGCCCAAAAATGTTTTCCAAGGTGATAACCCGGAACACCTGTCTCTGACTGTAATTTTAACCTATTCAAGGCTTGGGTTAATTGTTATCTCCCTCACCTTTACTCTTGTGTAAATTAATTGAAATAACCACTTTAGTTTCCCTTCTTTCGACATACGGTCAGATTCAGTCCCACTGGAGTGACAGGATATAATCGATTTATATCTTTTCCTCAGATTAGGTCATTTACAGTGATGTGCAGTAATGTGAATCTATTTTTGAGGTGTATGATAAAATTTTTTGGGGCTTGAAAAATATTGCGTCATCCGTGATTTTCATCAGATCTAAACACTATTGTCACGACTGTCGATTAGTTGTCATACGGCCATTGTCAGCGATGGGCGTTACTCCAAGAAAGCGTACGGAAATTTGTAACGCTGCATGAACACACTGGCAAGCCTTATCAGTGAGCAAATCAAAATATTATACATTGGCACCGTAAACTCTCCTGATCAAAATACAATCGAGAATCTGTGATCAATCTGCAAGGAACGACTTCGTGGAATGGATATACGAAGTACTAATATGTGCACTGGGTCATGTTTCTTTGGAAAAATAGGAAAAAAGTAAATCATAACGGGATTATTCGTTTTGTCTTAATTTGCACAGGGGGGTAGGTGATCGTGGCCCTCCACATCTTCCTGTATAATTAATTTGCATAAAAGTGTAAACATACAAATGGCCTTCTCAGGTAACCCTCTACCTCGACTATCCCCCGCGCCTTGTAAAGGGTTACTCTCAATGTAAAAAAAAAAGAATTATCACTCAAGGTAGAGGGTTACTGAATAAGTTTGTTGTAAGGGCGTACCACGAGAGAGACGGGGCGTATATTATGAGGATATTATTGAAAAATAGACGATAACATATAGATATTTTCTAATATATTTTTTTTCGTTATTTTTTAAAATTCTATTTATCACCCTTCTCGTTATATTATTATTATTATTATTATTATTTTTTTTTTTTTTTTTTCTTTGATTTCTGGCGTTTACACATTTCTTTCCGGGTCCCGCCCAGGGACCTAAGGTTAGAAATGGCATCATGAAACTTTCCACTGACAAAAAAAAAAAAAAAAAAATTACATAGATAAAGCCCTTCGTAAAGTTTGGGCTGTACTTGTCAGAACAATTTTTTTTCATTATTATTATTGTTATCATTATTATTATCATCATTAATATTATTATTATCATTATTATTATTACCATTAATTTTATTATTATTATCATTATTATTATTATCATTATTATCATTAATATTATTTGATATCCTCTCTGACTCTGAGATGTTTCAGCCAGGTGGTGATGATTATATCTCAACTCCTACTTAGAGCTTTCGTTGGCACACGAGGTGTCCGAACCTCCACCCATCCCATCAATAATGCCAGGTGTCGCCAAGGCGTCTTGCGAGGAAGGAAGATTCCTGGGAATAGTACAAAGCGCACCAACTACAAAAGGGACAAATTGTGCTGATGCTTAGTATATATCCCTGTTAGAACCTAACGGGCGGTTTCATTGCCCGTTCGGTGAAAACTTTGTGAGGGCTTATTACAGAGGGTTCGAGGGTTGCGAGCGTACTGGTTTTGTTCATCTACAGTTTTATACTGCTGTTCATCCAATACAAAGCCGAAAAACAACTCATAGATGGTTAATGAATGGGGTTGCTATCAGGGCGTACAAGAGATGCATATTATGCGGAGATGTAGGGTAGATAACAGTAGATACTTAAGCCTTAAGAGGTTTAGATTGTAGCGATCCGGAAAGCATATTTTCAAGAGTCTATTCCACTTGGGAAAGAAGATGTCAGGGTGAAATTTCCACCTTACCACTGATGATGTCAGAGATTGCGCCCTCTTCCTGAAATCATAACTGTTCTAGTCAGGGTTTTTCTAAAGCAGCCACTCGAATCCGAGGATGCCACTAGGTGGCTAGCTAATCTCCATTGCAGATGCCTACGCCTACGCCTACAACACCCATAGAGCCTACATTTGGTTTATACTGCAGCTATGGTGAGTGGACCTTTTTACAGTTTCTGGGAGAGAGCGTTATCTAGTGTGATCAACAGTCTGAACAAGGGAGAGAACGCTCAAACCCTCGGTCACGATGACTTGTGACTTCGTGCTAGCACAACCACCGACGGGTTCCTTCTATCGAATGTCACTCACAAGTTTTAGGTCAATCAGTGGTATGGTTTTAAGGCATTTCCCAAAGGTGCTTGAAAACCTCCAGATCGCCTCCTCCAGACATCAAGAAGTCACCTTTCTAACAAATCAACCACGGTGAGATTCGAACCCGGTCAGAAAGCGAACGTTCTAACGACTCGGTCACGTGCCTATAGCGTAGACATAGTATAAAACAAAGTTTGCTTGAGTGGATGCTGAAGAAACGCAAATGTACCCGAGCAAGCGTCTGCAAAAGGGATCGACTAGCCACCCTAGGCTGTACTTGGAGAAAATCCCTTACTTGCAATAAAAAAAGAATACGTTTAACTTTTGGCTTATCTACTTTAAGGAATACAACAATGGTCATTCGACAAGTTCGTTACGATCAACAATCCCTGATGATAGAAGAATTCATTTTCTCCGCATAACAGCCAACCGACGCCTATTTAATTTTCAATGCGAGATATTCATCTCTCCTTTTCAGATAATGTACGTATTTAATATATGCTTGAACAAACCAAACGCAATGACATCACAATGTGTCAACCATAAAACTAGCGCCATATTGAAAACCTCGTTTATACGAAACTATAAAATCCATTTTCAGACATATCGTCTATGGCTGCCCAATCGTAAAATTGTGTCTTCAGTTTTGTCAAAATATTTAGACATCAAGGACGTTTTCTTAATGCAACAATGATTATCGAAGAACGATAAAATGTAAAGCTTGAACTCTTAGCTCAATTCCGCCTTAAATTTATTGACGTTTTAACTTTCAATGCGGTTCTTACGACAAATATTGTATATTGAGTAGAATGGGCACTCACAGTTCTATAGCCTTATGCCAGGGTAAATTAAAAGTCACTTTGGCGATCTCATCCTTCAAACTAGAAAGAAAAAAACACCCAACCTTCTCGATTCGCGATCATGATTCTCCACTACTACTTGCATTTAGGGATGAAGATGCACTGCACATCAATTCCTGGAGGACACGCCCAACTTGTTAGGGTAAGGCAACTGATAAGTAAATTTGCTGTACTGAACAGGGTATTTACTTTAGCTCATCTTTATTAACAAAAAAAACATGTATCTGATAACACTTCCAATACATTACCATCAGAAGCCACGAGAGACATGCCTAGTGTAACATCAGGGCATATATTATTATTATTGTTGTTGTTGCCTTTGATTTCTGCTGTATACACATTTCCTTCCGGGTACCAACCAGAGATCTAAGGCCAGAAATGGCTTCATGACGTCATTCCACTAATTATTTTTGTAAAAAAGAAAACCTCTAAAGATCCCACACATTTTACATAGATAATGCTCTTCGTAATATGTGAGCTGTCCGTGTGAGTACATTTTTTTGCCTTTTTTTAAAAAGCATGGGCTACTATAAATCTCTTCAGTAGGTCCATCGGAACCTTTTACAATCAATCAGAGGGCGCCAACTACAATTGGAATTATTGATTTCCACTTCAATATCCTTGTAATTTGATAGTTTTTTTTTAAGATCTTCAAAGGTACGTTACAATTATCCCTTTATTATTATTATTATTAAACAAAATGGTTGACGTAACAATTTTTTCAAAATATTTCAAATATAAAAACAACTCAAAAAAACTGAGATAGATAGATAGATAGATAGATAGATAGATAGATAGATAGATAGATAGATAGATAGAAACGCATGCTGGTATATATCGCCATAAAAGTGTGCATTTTTCATTCATACATTTCTGTATTCCTTTATTTATAATGACTTTTTCCAGTCATTTAAAACACTTTTTACGCCCACTCAGTCGTGAATGACAAGAGACTGTTTTAACATATGCTATACTTGTGGGCCGGATTTTTAGTTGATAAGACAGAAAAAATATGGACGTGGCTACTTAAAAACCGGAAGAAGTGCGATAAAAACTATACAAAAAAAAATACACACTTCTGGGCCTCTGTATTTACTTAATCGTCCACTCTCATAGAATATCACTATTTCAATTCTCTCTTAATTACTCATATTTTTTATTTATTCATTTTTGGGAATTTTGTTTTTTTCTAGTTTTCTTTCTTCACTAAAACTCACTTTCACATGAACGACAGTGGTTCTTGAAATAGTTTGACCAGGCGCAAAGACTGTGTTGCGTCTGCCCAGGAAATCCTGCAACTCTAGATATGTTCTGTCCTTTAGTTTCTAACCAAGCATATTTTGACAAATCAGAATTTACGAGGTGGGAATAAAATGTCGATTCCTTATTGATATATTTCTGCTTTATTTTTTTTAACATCTACTATGGCAAGATACGGACTCCACATGAATTCGAAGTTATTTTAACCCTAGATTTGTTGACAAAAAAGCCTATCCTTAACGCATAGCGAAAGGGAGAAGAGATGAAATTATGCCTTTTCCAAGGGCGTTAGTGCGGATTTAATACAAACTCCTTCAGCTAGAATTCAAACACGATTTACTGATTCTCTTTTTCGTGTCGTTAACCGGACAGCAGATTGTGGCCATGCTTATGTTCAGTAGGAACGACTATGAACATGGCCACTTGACTGTGTTTGGAAAATAAAACCCTTGATACATACACAAAAAATTCTATATATTCAGTTAAATGTAAATGTAGAATCATCCTTGATAATGGCTATAGTCGTAAACGCTCGGATATACAGTACATTCTGTCAGTTTCTATATAATTTAGCTACAAAAGGAAAAAAAAAAAGCACAGGAAAAATTAAATAAAAAAATTAACCGCAGTAATTTGTCAGTTGTTTGCCTATCCAGGGTATTTTTGAGTGTACTCTCCAAACGTTCATGCATGTTTTCAGATGTATTACTATTGCAAGGCAACTCAGCCTATTTGGAAAATAGAATGTGCTAATATATAATGTTTCACATAATAAAAACGTACAAATTATGAGTTATTTACACTATGGTTTGTGCATCAAATGTGATGCAAAGGTTTTTATTATGTGCACTCTCCACCATAAGATTTAAACATAAAAGAAAACTTTCATGAATGGATAACTATTCATGTTTTAATGAACGCCCTTTGCGCCAGCATTGCATTAACCAGATATTTTTTTTATTATTTTATTACTTAATAGCTCCACTATATTACATCGAGCACTATTTTGTTAACACCAACAGACTATGTGCGATATCTTACACACATACACACACACACACACACACACACATATATATATATATATATATATATATACTTATTTTTATTAGGGTCCTCTCGTAATTATGGACAAGTTCCTTAATATCCTTATTAAAGGTAGAAAGAAAATTACGATGTTGATGAATATTCATTTTATTGTGAGTAAAGTACTCACAGCAGAATGCCCTCATCAGGGTCTTGTTGTTTTTTTTCAAAGACAAAAATAATTGTGTTCATCATTTTACTAAGATAAAAATTGTTGTTGAATCAAATGAATATGCATCAATATTGGTCATTTTCTTTCTTTCCTTATTTAATGACAACAGATGGAATAAAATTCCACTGTTCGTACCATTTACTTTTTAAAAAGTGCTCAGTAAAAAGTAGAGCAATATATTATTTTTTTTTATTATAAGAGATTATAATAAAAGCACGTTGAAATCGTTGCAGAAAAGCTTTCAGGTTTCAATACTTTGATTGTACTTCTTCAGGCTATGTTAAGTAACTGGTGATTAAATGATTTTAATGATTTCTTTCATGTTTTTATTATAATCTCTTACGATAAATTAATAATAATTATATATATATATATATATATATATATATATATATATATATATATATATATATATATATAGTTGGACTGCTATGAGTTTGTGACTCTGGGTTTCACGCTTTCTGCGATCGTCAGACAAACATTTGTCTGACGATCGCATAGAGCATGAAACCCAAGGCCACATACTCACATCAATCCAACTAAATATTTTAGCTTTATCACTGATACTGAGCGCTTTCCTATAAGCATCGCGCATATATAATATATAAATAATATATATGAAAAATTGCACATATATATATATATATATATATATATATATATATATATATATATATATATATATATATATATATATATTAGGTTGGTTGACTATATTTTTAACGTCAAAAAACGATATTATTTTTGCACCAACCTAATATATATATATATATATATATATATATATATATATATATATATATATATACACATACAGAGTAAGTAAAAAGTAACTCCCTATTATATGTACGATCGACTCTCCCGTCTTGTAAAAATTATATTTAGACGGGAGAGTCCATCGTACATAAAATAGGGAGTTACTTTTCAATCACCTTGTATTTCGAGTGATAATCAAATGTGATGGACAGTCTAGGAAAATCAGCACTGTTGCCTTTTATTCGAATATATCGTTAAAGTTTTTGTATGCAACTTGGGTAATTTTCTTTACAGTGTAAAACTCTACGTACGTGTTTCGTGTTCCAATTGTTTTCGTTGCCATGATGTGTTGCCGCCTGCCAAGTTGGATTCATATCATTTTCGTTCAAACTGTTATACAACGCGCATGCGCACGTTTTCCCAAGTCTATAAACACTACAATGTGTGAATTACTCTTTGGCAGTTGTTCGATATGGTGGTAAAATACATTTTCTATGGTTTAGTAAAGATTTCCAGGCATAAAGATGTTTTAAGTATGAAAATAAAAAAAAAGATATCATTCGCTTGTTTGATCGAAACGAAAGAATTCTATTCGCAACTATTGGAAAGCGTTGTGAGACTGGCATATATAAAGTCTTGTGGCCGACCCGGCAAGATCAGCAAAAATATTGAATGTAAGATCAAAATAGACTTAGTTTGGTTTGGTTTGATTTTTTTAACGGCACATCAACTCCTTATGGGTCATTTAATTCCAACATCTTATTTCTTGTGAGCTGTGGTATTTTTTTCAAAGTATGTATTACTGGCAATTTTTTTACTATGAAAATGTATTGCTGGTAAATTTTTCTAATATACTTTTTATATTTTTGTTATATTCCGTGCTAAGGGAATAAACACATAACACCAGCTGGATAATAGAAGAAAGGTTTATTGTACACAACAAGTACAATATGAAATACGGTACAGTTATACACACAGGTCAATCTAGTAGTGAGTGCCACGAATTGGAAGGTCGGAGATTCTTGCGTCTTCTCTCTCTCACTCTTAATATTTAACAGCCCCCCCCCCCCACCCCGCCACGAGCGATGTATGTGGCACAAGGCCGAGTTTACCGTGGGTACTCCGAGCCCATAGGCTCGGCCAAAAATATTCCCTTAGAACCCGCATAAGCGGGTTCAGGGTCTGTCTAACTTTCCGGACGAAACTTTGCCCTTCGGCAAAGCCTCGTCCGGGCTCCTCTCTGCTCAAGGCAAAGAGTTCGACAGTGAAGAACAGAAGAGAGAAGTACTCTCTCTTTCACTCTTCCCCCCAGTCTCTCGTAGACAGTTGACTTTATAGGTACTTACTACCTATAGTGTAATCTTTCATGGGAGTGACATCAATTTTCATGTTTTGACTATAGTTTGGGGGTCACTATTTGCCCATAGTTGGGGATCTGAACAGGTGCTACCACCATTGGTCAGCAATTAAAAGGTGACTCCACATTCCTCAAAACGTTCCGATCAAAAACCTTGCAACCGGAAGTAATATATCGTCATACCCAGAACGAACTAATTTGTGAGCACTTCAAAAGAAATGCTTTTAAAGGCCTGAATGAATTGTACAATGCTAGACCACAAAAATCTCTTGAACCGAACAAGCATAGAAATGAATACAATATGGGAACCAATAATAAGGAGTCCCAGAGAAAAGCGATAATATCAACAAAAATTGCAATATGAGCTCTGATAAAAACATGATATGACAACAGCAAAGATTGCATTATGAGCACTGGTAAAAAAAATGGATGCTGATGTTTATAATACCCAGAAATTCATACAAAGATGTCCTCAAGGACACATGGCACAGTGGATAAAGGTTTTAGTTAGATCCAGTGACAGGACCCACAGAGGGTGAGTTCATTACCCGGTTAATTGCAGTGGAGAACTGGGAAAGGAGAATTAACAGGAGATAACTGGTAACTGACATAACGTGGAACTAGCCCAGTGAGCGAAATAAAGGTTTCAGTTCGACATTCCAACCGGAGCGTACAACGACCGAAACGTGATAAATATGGCGACAAAGATGAGGACAATAGTCCGATTAATGTAAATAATATGGCTTTCGTCACTCCAGGTCTACCACCGATGTGTTAACGATTATAACTAAATTTTTTATCATGCTTTAGATAAGAGTGTTATATGAGGCTTCTTTACAAGTTCAAGGGATACAGTGTCTCCGGACGAATATTTCTCTTAATCCAATTCTTCTTAAGAAATCGTGTAATGAAGTTCATGCTGAGCGGACACCCTTCTAGTTTATTTCACATTAATGCAGTGTTATCCCAGGGCTTATATCCTTGGAGTTACGTTGGCTTTTATCTTCATTAGTCCATAGCTACATATTTATGCAGATGACACAACTATTTACTCCTGGCTTAGTAGCAAGTTCGACACATCCGACAAAGTAAAACCGCCAGTAGTTCCCGAAAAGGACCTACAATCATTGATTGACTGGCGCATGGAATGGTTTGTAGATTTTAACGCCTACAAAGCAAAACGGCTTTCATTTAATCGGCACAGAGAAGCTTTTTTGCCTGACATCATGGCTGAGAAGGAGAGATTCTTTGCGCTTTTTAGGTTCCCGTTTTCCACTGACGTGAAGTGGGATGATTATATTGAATCAAATGCTAAGTCTGTTACCAAGAAGGTCGTTTCATTGTGTCGTTCCAGAAAGTTTTCTCGTCAGAAATCTACAATTCCTCCGCTGACAAATCTGGTCTGATGTTTCTGCTATATATTTCGAGATTCTTGACAAATTTCAAAGAAGGATCTGTAATGCAATCGACCCTGACCTGGCATCTTTCTCACCGTCATCACGTGGCTTCCCTCTGCCTTTCTTATAAAGATGAGCTTTTTTTCTTAGTACGTCGGCCGCATAGATTTAAGCATACTAATAAATTATCAATTAGGTCTCTTCGTCTTACTGTTGAACTAGTTAAATGCAAACGTATATTTTATTCTAATAGTTCCTTTTCTCGCACTTCTCGCCTGTGGAACTGTTTTCCATTTTCTTGTTTCTCTGCACCCTATAATCGCCTAAAATTTAAATGCAGTGTCAATCACCATCTTTTGTTTTCCTTAATCTTGTTCTTTTTATTGTCCTTTCTCCTCATTAAAGTTTTCTCATTCTCTTTCACTCTCAGTAACACCTTGCGTCGTAGTGGCATTATTACCTTTCTTGAGGTGAAATCATTAAATAAATATTTTAAAAATATCCAAACTTCATAAATATATTCTCCACTTGTGTAAATTTACGAAACCAAGCCATCTGAACGTAAAGTGTTGATTTTGCCAACGAGAAAGTGATTGCAAGGTGAAAAATAATTTATCACATAGAAGGACGCCGAGACGCTTTTGGATTCTGTCACGGCTGCAAAGACTGGACAACTCCTGCCCATATACCGAGTGTAACAGCAAAATTGTCCAAATCGAGTAATAGCAAATCTGTCCAATAGTTAGATAAAACTTTGAACCGTTGTATCTTAGAAATGATTAAAGAAATCCCCATGGTATTATCCGGGGAGTTTTATAACACAGTTGGGTTCTACTTTGAATAATAAGAATGTATTTAGTTCTAAGTTGAGATGAATATCCTTATTGCTGTTGTGACATCCTGATTCACTTTTCCTCTCTACAGTTCACTCTTTTTTGGACTTATTCATCGTTCTCTTGATGGTTCTTGAATGGACTTTGAAGATGGAAAACCAAAGTATGTTGGTACCATTACTGAAGGCCTGAATTATCTTTTCCTCTCACCATTGCTCAGTTGGGAAGAAGGTGGTGAGCTGGGACAAAACAATTTTAACCTGTTGTCTTTCTAGCTGAAAGGGTTTTTTCAGGGATTCTTACGACAAATGGTATCCAGATGGCTAAACGTCTTATCTAAAAGCCTAGAAATAAGAAACACAATTAGTTTAGTGTTTTTCTGGGAGGGGGATATTAAACATTTTGTGGGATGGACAATTATGCTGTTACATGATTTGGACAATTTTGCTGTTATAATTGGTATAGCAGAAGTAATCCATTTTCTGCTTGATCTGGCTCTTGTAAAGGTTGAGGATAGCAAGAGGAAGGGGGTACTTTCTGTTGCGATACAGGGAACTGACCATTTGCCAGTATCTTTCGCGTTGGATATATGTATGAGTTCCACTTTAGGTCTGGGTTGATGAGGCGCTCAAGGCACAGGGCCGCCCTTAGGTAACACCCGTTCATCGTGATCAGTGAAAATTCTGGGTCCGATCGGTGATGATGGAATATCACTGGTCTAGTTGTCGAGGCATTGGATTGGACTTGCTAGACTCCACCCCAACTCAGAGGTCAGAGGAGAGATCAGTTGCCAAGGTCTAGTCATCTAGATGTTTGCAGTGAGGGGTGCACCCATCAGCATAGATCTTCACAAATGATCGGAGTATACTCTTAGGTAGATCATTTATGCAGAGTAGAAATAGGGATGAACCGAGAAGCGAACCTTGGGAGACACCTCGAAAGAATGGCGGTTAGCAGATACCTTCACAGAACTAATCGCTAGGAAGGACTATATAATTGAAAAGACTCTTCCGAAGATTCCATAGCTAAAGAGCTTTTGCAGTAACTCTTTATGCCTCACCTTGTCAAATGCCTTTGAAATATTTAATGCTATGGTCCTTGGGGGTGTATTTGTTGTCTAGTGATTCTCTGAGAAATGACTATGACCTCTATTGCTTGTCGCTCACAAGGTTGTCCCTATCTTGTTAATTATAGGTTCAAAAATGTTGTCAATGTCACTGAGTAGGCTTTGACGGGGATGTGCACTCACTCGCATTCTTGAAAACAGGTCAAACACTTGACACCTTCCGCAGACTTGGGAGTGATTTCTTCTTTAAGCAGCAGTTAAATATTTTCGCTAAGATCGAGGAAAACTCAGAGTTAATATTCTTAAGGACAACCAATGGGATTTTATCTGGGCCCCTAGCTTTCATAGGGTCAAGAATTATGATAAGTCTTGAGACTTCCCGAGCTGTAATAAAAATATTACTGAGATTGTACTCAGCGAAAAGGGGGAAGTCGGGAAGGGGATGGCCTTTGTCATCTAACATTGAATAGAAGCAAAAAACATGGCGAAGAGCTTTCCCATAGCTGACGAGGATAAGATGATCTCTAGAACATTTATGACGCTTTGCCTCTATTCAAAATTTAGTTGGAAGTTTTCCAGAACTCCCGGGTTCCAAGTTGTTTGCTTTCGATCTTGGTCTGAACGGATTTTGCATAGCTACACTTTGCATTTTCTATAACTCTCAGACAGTTCTGAATACAGCAAGTGCAATAATACACTGTTCCCTGTGACAGAAATTGTAGCAGAGGTTACTATGTCTGTAGAACATTAGGGGGTGAACTAGGGTTGGCTGTTCGTTTATTTTCTGGGTTTCTTTCTGGCGTATAACACTCTCTATTCCTGAGACGAGGGCAGCAATTTTGAAGTCAGTATGATCGAAGAGAGTTTGAGAGAGCAGATTCCACCATGTAAGGTCTGAAGCTGTTTCAATCAGCTTTCGTGTACCAAAAATTATTTTATAGAACCATACATAAAGGGATGCCTTTAGTTTGGCATCAAGTGACAAGGGTTTTTTTTTCTTCTTCCATCCCAAATGTTCAAACGAGTTCAATTTAGTTTCACTATTTCAAACATTTAAAACTCGGACACGCCGTGCTTCTTCCATGGAGTCGAATCACCCACACTTCCTCTGTATTCCAATTGTGAGAAGGAAGTTCCACTCAGAGAGATGCTTTGTAGAACAGACTCCAGTGTGGATGCTTCCCCAAACACTGTAATCATAACCTCATCAAGGCAAGGGTCAATCGTTGTCTATCGTATCTGTCCTCAGAAACTTCACTTGCCACTACTTACTGCTGCATTCATAAAACGCACCTCAATATCACTGCCATTTTAACAGAAACTGTCTACCTTGAGTGGATCTCGAGGCTTTATTTATAGAATATTAGTATTAAAAACTATTCGGTTTTACTAATCTTACATTAGTAGGTCATTTAAAACTAGCAGAGAGATTTGTACGAGGAAGATAGTATTAATCCTATCTTCCAAGTGGGGAGAGTGTGATTACCTTGAAAATCAGCATTCGAAACCCTTACATTTCAAATGCTGCTTCTACTTCAGCCCGAACTGGCACCGCTGAAATCTCTGAGATTATATAATTGGTCCAACACTGAACTTACATAATTCTACATTTTCAGGGAGACAAACATTAAAACCAATGGAATATTAAATGTATTTATTTTCAAAGAATTTAATGATTAATGCCAGGAAATGCGTGTTGGCGTCTTCCTTAAAATTCTTATGGGACTTTGGCAGAAATATGTAAGATTCAAATACATATTTTTACGTATTTTTCTTTCCTCTAGAAATTGTTAATTAGGCAAGAATTATTTACAGATGGACTTTTAGACGATAAAAAAATAACTCCCAAAAGCTGAACAAATATATATATATATATATATATATATATATATATATATATATATATATATATATGTATGTATGTGTGTGTGTGTGTGTGTGTAGGGTGCAATGGGTAAATATCGTCATTTTATATTTTTAATTTCGCGCATGCGCGTTGTTTGTGTTTGATTTTGTCGAATGTACAGTCTCGTAGGTTCGGTTGGGCACCTTCTTTGAGAAAGAGAACACAATGACGCAATTCAATTCGCTAGAAATTTAGGAACGGCATACTGTACTTTTAAGAGTGCTTGGGTTACAATCTGAGGACAGTGCAGATCATTCAGAAAGAGTTGTATGAGTCTAATGGTTTTATGAAGGTGTTTGGAGTGATCACAACGTTATATCTCCATTCATCTTCCCACAGGATCTCAAACTCAAAACGGAGGTCTGGATCAAGAGAGTGGCTGTTGAAAGACCCTATGATTGAATCCAATGGCGATTTTATTGATTAAATTTACTCTTTTGTATTTCAAGATATTTTTGTTTAATTTTGGTAAAATGAAATGTGAGTTTTTTTTTTAATATTCTCTTATAAGAATATAAGAGAATATTAAAAAAAAAAAACTCACATTTCATTTTACCAAAATTCTTATACTTATACTATACTTCTTATATTCTTATACTATTGAAAAAGTAAACCCATCGTCTACTCAAATACGAGTATCCACTACAAATAACGTTTAAAATGATTATATATATATATATATATATATATATATATATATATATATATATATATATATATTTATATATATATATATATATATATATATATATATATATAATCTTAAGATGTGCTATATTTATGGGATAAAGTGCTCAATATCAAAGATAGAGCGTGTGTAAATATATGTTTGTGGGATGGGGTGCGCGGTATCAGAGATGGAGCGTGTGCGGATGTAGGAGTGAACATTGAGGTCAGCGCTTGGAGGCGACGGTCTGTTTCATGCTAGACGCAATCTTCAGGCCACCTGATATATTGTGGTCTGACGATTACGTCTAGCATGAAACGGGCTTTCGCCGCTAAGTGCTGACTTTTATGTTCACTTATATATATATATATATATATATATATATATATATATATATATATATATATATATATATATCAGAGGGGTGTCTAAAGTACTTTTACAAACTTTGGAAACGGGTTCTACACACCAAAACAAAGCAAAATGTCCATAAAAATATATATCCAAAAGGCATTCGTTGTACCTCAACACAGCAAATTATAACAAATGTTCAATGTCCTCTGCTTGCTTCCATACTGATATGCACCCGTCGGATCATTGACTGGCGGACCCTTTCAAATACTGCCACTTAATAAACAAAAGCGAGTAAGTGAATACTGGCGCGGGAAACAAGTAATTCTTTCAGGAACAGAGACATTTGAAAAAATCTCGAGTGCAGATTTCTTTATTACTGTTCAGTTCTTGCACGCCGTTTCCACTGATTCCAAGTACACACTTTCCGACCCAGAGATTGAACTCAAAACCATCAGTGGAAACGGGCGAGCAATAACTAAACAGTACTAAATAAATTAAATGATATCCTTAAACATGAACAGTGGAACGAGAACAGTCTAGCCTCGTTGATTAAATAAAGGGTTCAGTTCAAAATTCCCTGTAGGTTAACCAGATCGATGTAGCCCTGAAAAACACCGGAGGGCACAACGTCCGAAACGTTATTATAACAACAACAAAGATAAGGACACTAGTCCAAATATAATTAGCGTAAAGAAGGAAGAGCTATTTTGGAATATACATTAAAGTCAACATACAAGACTAATAAAAATGTAAAAAACTGAGTGCAAGTACAACCTTTCCGACCCTAGGATTGAACTCACAACTCCTATTCCAAGCCAACATACAAGACGAATAAAAATGTAAAAAATTAAGAAGGGTTAAATTTATAACCTTTTATTATTTAAAATAATTAATACATTAATTAATCCCTAAATAAAATCATATAAATAATAATTGCATTAAAAATATTACTTGCTTTCGTTTATGAGACATTAAATTACGTCACTTCTCATCTTCCATAATTTACTTGACTTTCAGTTGAACTTTTTACACTTTATCACACAATTTCCCCAATATTTTTCTTTATCTTATATATATATATATATATATATATATATATATATATATATATATATATATATATCCATTTGTCTACAAATTTAAGCGTGCTACAAGATTGACATCTAGCTCATACACTTTTACTATCGAAACAGTTAAATGTAACTGCCACTTGTACTCCAACAGTTTCTTTTCTCGCACTTCCTAACTGTGGAACTCACTTCCGTTTACTTGCTTCCCTGAAAACTACAATCTTCAAAAATTTAAATGTAACATCAATCACCACCTTTTATCTTCTTAACTCCCGTCCATCTTTTATCCTTTCCTCACCGCCCCACGTATAACCAGTATTTTCTCTAAATTTCACACTCTGTAACCCCCTGCGTACTAGTGGCGCCTTGCTTGTGGTGAAATGGTTAAAGTATATATATATATATATATATATATATATATATATATATATATATATATATATATATATATGTATGTATATATATATCAAATATGTGGTTCAGTTCAATTTATATTACAATGAATCATTATACAAAAAGTAAATTGGTAAATAGGTAGATATAAAACGGTGAAATCCTTTCGCTGACAAAATTTTTAAAGATGCATTAACCTACCAATCACTCGATGAATGTTATGATCCTCGTTTTTTTTTTTTAATTATAAGCTGTATAAGTTCTTTCTTAAATATGCAAGTACTTTCGATTGTACATTCAGCCATCTTCAGGCATAGAAATTATTTTGTTTTTGGTAAAATCCAGGTAGCATCGGAGACGAAAACACATAATGCGAGTCGAAATATGTTTTTTGAAATGTGTTATGAAAAAAACATATTTCGATTCGCATTATATTTTCAAATTCTCAAATTGCGATATATTAAAAAAAAAAAATGATAAGCACTCTCTTTTCAACCTTAGCGTTGCGACTGCACGCGCCAAAAGTTTGTATCCGTTATCAATAACACATTTTTTAAAAAAACATATTTCGATTCGCATTATATTTTTTCTCTCGGATGCTACCTGAATTTTACCAAAAACAAAATAATTTCCATGCCTGAAGATGACTGAATGCATAGTCGAAAGTAATTACGTATTTAATAAACACATTATACAGCTTATATTTTAAAAATAAAACAAGGATCATAACATTCATCGAGTGATTAGTAGGTTAATGCATCTTTAAAAAATTTTGTTAGCGAAGGGATTTCGTCATTTTAAATCATTAACTTTACTAATTTACTTTTTGTATGAATGATTCATTGTAATATATATATATATATATATATATATAAAATTAGGTTTCTTAGCTGATTGAACATCCCGACTCTGGAATTTCGTCGAAAAACCTTCCATTATCACTCCATTCTCTCGTCAAAGTATATATATATATATATATATATATATATATATATATATATATATATATATAGGGTGCGATGGATAAATTGTCGTCTAAATTACGCAAAATGAAAATAACACTGACATCCATCTCATCTCAACAGATATATTTACCAAAATTACACAAAAAGATTTTGAAATATTGAAGAAAAGATTTATTCAATAAAATCACCACTGGCTT